>SEYY01024901.1:42500-59985 GCA_009176605.1 Armadillidium nasatum
AACAACCTCCCAAGACACTTACAAATCTCACTAGCAAGATTGAGATGCGGGCACCACCCAAACTTACAACATTACAAACACAAATTTCAAAATAAACCAGGCAACATCTCCACTTGTACCAGATGCAAAAGGGCCCCGGAGACCGTAAAACACTTTCTATTACGCTGTCCTTCCAACTCTCGCCCCAAAATCTTCTGGGGCATCACTTCTTTGAAGGATCTCTGGACGAGACCGACTGCGGCAGGAAGCTTCATTAGCGAAGTGTGGCCGCCTCAACAGGGGGTGGTCAGGGGGTGAGAAGGTAAAAAAAAAAAAAAAAAAGGATATATATATATATATATATATATATATATATATATATATATATATATATATATATATATATATATATATATATATATATATATATATATATATATATATATATATATATATATATATATATATATATATATATATATATATACACACACACAAGAGAAGCGAGGTTTGAATCCTTACTCTTTACCGTCCTATTTGTAAGTCGTTTTTACAATTATGCTTAAAACTTTTCTTAACTAAAAATACTCAGCAAAGCCTGAAGAGTCTTGGATAAAATGAGTATTATTCTATTTAACTTTTAAATTACTTGTAGCCATGTGGTATTTATATATGCTTATATCATTAGGGTAGGAATCTTTAAGAGTTTTGTAAGAGAAGTTAGGTCCCAACTAGACCAACTCAATCTGATATTTTGTTTTGCTATTTTGAATTAAAATTGACTTTTTTGATTACGTTCGTGTTGAGTTAGTGTATTACTTTTAACTTGACTTTTACTATTTAACTGGGTCTTGGTTTTTGAGCAGAGTTTGAGGATTCTTGCTTTGGGTTAAAGCTGCGTTCCTACTACGCTAAATTTTACCTAATTTACGATTTTAAAATTTATTTATGAGCTACACAAAATAAGCCAAAAGTCCAAGTTATTATCTTGGAAACTATTTAATTCCCAAAGATCCTCCATTTATTTAAACTATTTGAGGAACATTTTCAATGGTGAGTTCATTATTAATTATAGGCAAAATTTACTAGAATTAGGTTTATTCTTAGTAGAGCAGCAACATATCTGCATTAAGTGCTTTCTGGGGTTTCAGCGCATAGAAATTTCCAACAAATAACGCAAAAGTAACTGCAAGAAAGGGAAAGTAACTATGTTTGAATATAACAGTCACTCAGCTTAACTAAAAATCCCAACGAGTGCCTCCAGTCAATCTTGCGTACATACTATACTACAGTATTTGCATTTTTTATTATGCAAATCTTAAGATTATTAAAATGTTACACCTTTAATTAAATAATTTTCATAATTTTACTTATTTCATTCTTAATTTCAAAGGTTATTTAATAATATATATATATATATATATATATATATATATATATATATATATATATATATATATATATATATATATATATATATATATATATATATATATATATATATATATATATATATATATACTATATATATTGTTGAGATTTCTGTGGCGTGAAACCCATGAAAACGCTTTAGGCAGATATGGTAACTGCTTTTGCCGAGAATAAACCTTATTCTATTAAAATTTAGCCTACAAATTAATAAAAGAAATTAATAAAGAACTCACCATTTAAAATATTCTGTAATTGTAAAGTAACGGGATTTATTTGATTTCCAAAGTAAATTAACTTGGATGTGTGGCTCTTTTGTATAAGCGCATAAGTAAATTTTTATAAGTAGTTAATGAGAACTTTTCAGCCAAGTAGAAACATAGACTCAAACCCCACAAGCAAGAACTCTCAAAACTCTGATCCAAAACCCAAGGCCTAGATTAAACAGTAAGTCACGTCAATCATACAATTCAAGTTAATAAACTAACCCAACCCAAGCCATCAAATGTCAATTTAATTTAAAAAGTAAATAATAGTTATAAGGGTTGAGTATGTCAAGTTAAGCCCTAAATTCTTTCACAAAGCTCTATAAAAACTCTTACCCTAGGATTAAAAAGAATATATAACTACAATTTGGCTATATAAGTAGTAAATAGTTAATACATTACGTTCTGGAAGATTTCTTAAGTTAAAGTGGGCGATTTATAACACAATTACATTTTTAACTTTGTTAACAACGAGGTTCTAGCCCAAGGTGCAAGTAAGTCACGGCATAGCTTTTTTAAGCGCATGAAGCTCGTTATAAACATGTAAATGTTGTTGTTGTTTTATAAAGTTAAGGGCGTACTTGATACTTTCAAAAGTCATTTAATTAAATATAAAATATAAGGATTCTCAATAATATATATATAATGTTGCAAATCAATGCTGCATGCAACATTGCATTGGGGCTAAATCCCCTTCCACGCTCTTTCGTGAGATGTGTTTAATCCGATAATTAATTGGATAATCTTATAATTAATCCGGATAATCCCCTAATTAATTATGTTAATCCCTTAATCCCCGCCCCTTTTAGGCACAACCATTTAAGCCCCCCCCCACTTTTGACCTTTTTCCCACGGTCAGTGCCATCGGGCACGTGCCAGCCCTAATTTACCACTCATGGGCCTCATGTGCTACTGCCATGGCCTAACTCATGCTCTTTCCTGAGTGTCTATTTCTAGCTTTTTCTAGCATCTTATTGCATCTTCTAGTACTTTCTAGCACGTGGCACTCATGCTAGTCCATGTCAACATGAGGTGAAGGGTGTCCCAGTGACAGCTGTCACTGAGGGTCAGGTGTCATTGCAAGAGCCTTTTTGCAACATTTATTGAGAATCCTTATATTTTATATTTAATTAAATGACTTTTAAAGTATCAAATACGCCCTTAACTTTATAGAACAACAACAACATTTACATGTTTATGACGAGCTTCATGCGCTTGAAAGCCAGGCCGAAGCTTGCTTTTTTTAACGTTGCGAATGTAAGTTGACTTTACAATTATGTTTGAAATAATTTAACTTCAGAATACTGAATACTCATCAAAGTCAGAACAAGTCGTCGAGAAAGATGAGTATTCCCCCAATTAACATTTTAAATTACTTTTAGCCATTGGTAGTTATATATACTGTTAACCCTAGAGTGGGAATTTTATAGAGCTTTGTAAAGAAGTTAGGGCCTAACCTAACTACTCTTCCCTGATATCTTTTAAATATTGCTATTTGAATTAAAATTGACATTTTTATTATTCTAGGGTTGAGTTAGTGTTTTAACTTGAATTGAATGTATGACTGGACTTTACTATTTACTAGGCCTTAGTTTTGAGCAGAGTTTTGAGGGTTCTTGCTTGTTGGGTTTAAGTTTATGTTTCTACTTGGCTGAAAAGTTACCTCATTAACTACTTATAAAAATTTACTTATGCGCTTATACAAAAGAGCCAAACATCCAAGTTAATTTACTTTGGAAATCAAATAAATCCCGTTACTTTACATTTACAGAATATTTTAAATGGTGAATTCTTTATTAATTTCTTTTATTAATTTGTAGGCTAAATTTTAATAGAATAAGGTTTATTCTCGGCAAAAGCAGTTACCATATCTGCCTAAAGCGTTTTCATCGGTTTCACGCCACAGAAATCCCAATACATTACAAGGCACTCTCGGTAATGACGTCATCTGCGCATGCGCATATAAAGTAAAGAAAAATGTATGACGTCACAATACTTGCATTTCGTATTTTTAATAGGTATGAATATAAGAGGAAAATTAATAATTCTTACGAAATATTCGAAAGAGTAATATCGGTTTCTGTGATACAATGAGTATAAAAACTGTTTATATGCTTTCACTAATTTATCTAGTGTATATATTTTATTTATTTTTTAAGTTCTCCTTGATAAGAGTTTGTAAAGTTGTTTTGTTTTTTGTATCGATGTATCTCATTTAAACTTCCCTGCTTTCAGTGAGCATTTTTTCACTTTTTTATAAAACTTCTCAAAGTCTAGACGCTACAAAATGTAAGTTTTTTCGCTTGTTTATTACAAGTCCTCAGAATTCGAAGAAATAGGTATGAGTTATATATTTCTTTTTTTCAACTCTTTCTAACTGTCATATCTATTGCCTTCTACTCAATATGTAACTGCGTAACGTTCTTATTTATATGGAATTCGTATAAGAAGGAACTGCAAAGGCAAAAAAACTTTTGAAAAAATTTCATAGTAAGTCTTCTTTCATTATTTAATTTTAACACTAATTATGACCCTTCTCTTTCAGGTCTTATAATAAAAGCTCAAACCCAGAGTTTTTATATGAGTGCATGAGCGATGAAGTAGAAAAAATTTCGAAGTCCTGTGATTACGATAACGGCTGGAGTTGGTAACCATGACAATTTCATGAATGCGGGTAGCATAGTGATGTCTTCGATGCAGTTATGTGGGTGTGCATGTGTTTATGTGAGAAGAAGAAGGTGGTAAAGATTGTATTTAGTAACAGCAAAAATCTTTAAAAAGGTAAAAAAAGAAAAAAAAGAAAAAGAAAATAATGAAAACCAAACTAAAAAAATAAATAAAAATAAAAGAAATAATTTAAAAAATTTAAAATTAAAAATAAATAAAAATACAGAGATGTATGTTTAAGTTAAATTAAAAAAAAAAAATATCAAGTCTGGACATGAATGCTAATAAATAAAGGAAAAGTATATCACAAAAAAATATGGACATGACGTCATAATATTTTTACATTCGTATTCGAAAGTGGCAAATATTCCCTCTAAAAATAAATTGTCACTACACTGTTACGTGATTACGTGTTACGGATTGTTTATGCATGCGTTCGCGCACCGCATTGCGTTATTCCGCACTTCCGCCGAATATCGCGACATGCGGTCGCGCCCCGCGATTATTCTGCGTCCGCCGGATAGCTCGACATGCGGTTGCACCTTCCGCGGCTATGGACATGAGAGCCAATCAGATTCTGATTTTTAAAACTCAACTCCTTCGGGTTCGAAATCGCGTGATATTGATGACGTCATATTAAAAAAATGCAGTCGCATGACGTCATAGTCTCATGATAGCCCGTATCATGACGTCACAAGGTAAGGTGTGTATGTTTGCGCATGTGACGTCATACCCGAGAGTGCCTGCATCCTGATTGGCTCACGGATGTATCCGGATGTAGCCAATGGGGCATCGTATGTTGTCTTACCCTCAGTGCCAGCTTCACTGACACTGGCACTCCCCTCTTGCCGAGTGGGTTGCATGGCCTTGCATGGATGCCACGTGTTTGAAAGTCCAGGAAAATGTTAGAAAGTACTAGAAAAAGTTAGCATAACGTTACAGGGTAAGGTGTGTGTGTGTGTGTGTGTGTGTGTGTGTGTGTGTGTGTGTGTGTGTGTGTGTGTGCAGGCATGTACCCATATAGAAACCACGGGACCAAGAAAAAATAAATGGTGAACAAATTCAAAATGGCTGAAGAAAATCTACGGAAATAAAAACCACGTGGTCAAAATGACGGATACCACGTGGTCAAGATGGTGGATACCAAATCCAAGATGGCGGGAACCATGTAGAAGAGCCCTTATTCTCATTACATGATTCATATATAAATATTACGTAATAACCATAAATACATAATTGTTATGTAACAATAGATGATTATTATACAATCAATAAAATAATGTCGATTTCAAAGTCGGAAAAAGAAAACGTGACGAGTGAATAGAACAATTCGCTCATTCTAAGGTATGGTGATCAAGTTGGTGTAGTGGTAGCGTGATGGAATTTAAATCAGAAGGTTGAGGTTTCGAATCCTGGTCTCACAATAGTTTTAAGTTCTTATCCTTTCCCCTGAATATTGGAGGAGGAGAAAGTTTGATTTTCACTCAATAGATGGCGCTGCGGTCAAGGAAAAATGGCGGGAGAATTCTAAATCAAATTCAAGATGGCGGAAACCACGCGATCAAAATGACGGATACTTCGTGGTCAAAATGGGGGGAAAATTCAAAATCGAATCCAAGATGGAAGAAGAAAATCTACAGAGATGAAAACCACGTGGCCAAAATGACGGATACCACATGGTCAAAATGGCTGACAGAATTTCAAGATGGTGATGCCAGGAATGCTGATACCAAATCCTGGATGGCGCATACTTAATCCAAGATGGGGGACGCCTAATCCGAGATGGTGAGCTCCATATCCAAGATGACGGACAGTGGTTAAGAGAAAAAATCTACGGAAATAAAAAACACGTGGTAAAAAAAATCAGGTGATCAAGAAAAAAATGGCTGTCGTATGACGTCATAGTCTCAAGATAGCCCAGTGTCATGACGTCACAGGTTAAGGTGTGTGCGCATGCGCAGATGACGTCATTACCGAGAGTGCCTTGTAATGTTGCAAAGAGGCTCTTGCAATGACACCTGACTCTCAGTGCAAGCTGTCACTGGAACACTCTTCACCTCATGTTGACATGGACTAACATGAGTGTCACGTGCTAGAAAGTGCTAGACGTTGCAAGAAGATGCTAGAAAAAGCTAGAAATTGCACTCAGGAAAGAGCATGAGTTAGGCCCTGGAACTAGCACATGAGGCCCATGAGTGGTAAATTAAGGCTGGCACGTGCCCGATGGCACTGACCGTGGGAAAAAGGTCAAACATGGGCGGAGCTTAAAGTTTTAAGTGCCAAAAAGGGGCGGGGATTAAGGAATTGGCATAATTAATTAGGGAATTATCCGGATTAATTATAGGATTATCCAATGAATTGTCGGATTATCCTATTAATCGGATTAAACATACCTCACGAAAGAGCGTGAAGGAGGGGACCCGCCCTAATGCAATGTTGCACGCAATATTGCAACAGTGTCAGTGCCTTTCAATATGGCACTGGCATCAGTCAAGATTCCCCCCTACTAATATATATATATATATATATATATATATATATATATATATATATATATATATATATATATATATATATATATATATATATATATATATATATATATATATATATATATATATATATATATATATATATATATATATATATATATATATATATATATATATATATATATTCATGCTCGGAGGTTCAAACCCCAATGTTTTGATATTGAATACACAATTCATAATGATAATAATTAAGAATAATAATAATAAGTCTTGTAAAATTTCAGTAAGGGATATGGTTTGGGATATAATCCACCAAAACTTTAAATGGCCCCACAAAAAATTTGCCCAATAACATATTTTAATTTTTTTCAGGAAATTAGTTGACTGATGTAGAAACATATTCCTCAAAGAGTTGTTTTTGATTGAAACAATACTTCATGTAGTTTTCATGTTTTGAAAATTTTTGAAAAATTTCTATACCCAACTTCAAATGAAAAAAAAAATCATAATTTGTTGAAGAAAAAATATTGTTTATTCATTATTTTTATAGAGAAATTTTTTTTATTTAGCTACTATTTTTCATGTAAAGAATAATCTGGCAACTTGGCCATCTTTTGTTTTGTTGTTATTAGCCGATCAAGAATGTAACATATACTGTGATATTTTTTCCTTTTCTCTAAGTAAACATGTTATATTAGAAAGTGTTTTATTTACTTCAAATGGGTTGTTAATTAAACTAAACTAAAAGATTTACTTTAACATGGCAGCAGTCCGTAGTTTGAAGTTAGTTTCTTATTAGCAAGCCCAGTTTGAAGTAAGATAAAGAGAATGGAAGAATTAGGCCTAGTACACAAAATTGAGCCTCTACATGGCAAAAGAAATTGGGATGATTGGAAATATCTTATACAGATAAAGTTGAGTGGTATTCCAGATGCAACAGAAGCAATCAATGGAAAATTAGAAAAACCACAAGAACCCAGAAGTACAGCCACAGTTGAAGAGAGAAATGTGTACAGAAAGAAATTAGAAAAATTCAACAAAACACAATCAGATGTAATGTTTTTGTTAGTTTCAACCCTTAGCCAAAATGTTAGAGCTCAGATAAGAAATCTGATGAAAGCAGATGAAGTATGGAAGGAACTTCATAATCTCTTTGCTGGTGTTGAGGAGAACAAAGTCTATGATATATGTTCAAATTTCTTTACCCACAAATGGAATGAGAAATTGGATATGGCTGGTAATTTATCTTCAATAAGACAGCTTTGGAGTAGTCTTCAAGAAGAAATTGTGAAACTTCAAGAGAAGAAGGAAAGTGCATTACCACAGATATTTCTTATTTGCAAAATTTTTGAAATTCTACCAAAAGAATATTCAAACTTTCAAACTACTTGGCTTATGGTACATACTAATAATAAAGAAAGAAACATAGATAATTTGGTAAATTGGCTATGCACAGAAGCAAATAAAATGGCATCAAAGGATGAATTAGTAAATCATGAAGCTCTTGTGATGATAAAGAAAAATCATAGAGAAAGCAAAACAATGGATAAATGTCAGAAATATCCTTGCCATTATTGCCACAAAAAAGGTCACTGGATCCAAGATTGCAGAAAATGGATTGCAGATGGTAAACCAGAAAAGCAAACAAAGTCAGAAAGAAGAGTAAAGCCTGGAAATATGAGTAATCTAAAAGATAATACAGAAATTAATGTGTTTACGCTAACTGTAGATGATACAGTATTTATTTCTGAAGAAGATGATAAAGAAAATTGGTATTTTGATAATGGAGCTACAAAACATATAACAAATGAGCGAAGTTACTTTAAAACTTATAATGAGTTTAATAATATCGTCAAAGTTAAGTCAGCAAATGGTCAGGAAGCAAATGTGTTAGGATATGGATTAATTGAGGTAGAATCAGTAGTAAATGGAAAAATATCTCAATTATTTTTGAATGATGTTTGGCATGTTCCTGATATTAAGGAAAAATTTATTTTCAGTATTAGCAGCACATGATAAACATCCATGTAGCAAATTTATTTCTGGACCTACCAAATGTAGTTTTATGGTAGATAGAAAAAGCTATTTTTGTGGCTATCGTAGACCAAATGAAGGCCTATTCAAAGTTGCAATGAAAGCAGGAATTTCAGCACCAGAAGTAAATGTCCTAGAAGAAAAGGATAAGCTGCAGCTATATCATGAAAGAATGGGACATCAGGATAGACGACACATAAGAAACTTGATCAAAAGAGAGCTAAACATTGAAACTTGCCTTGATGACAAAAATTGTTCAGGATGTATAAATGGAAAAATGCATCGTCAGAAGTTTGGTAAAAGGCCAACAGCTCGAAAAAAAGGAGAATTGTTATATGCAGATGTATGTGGACCATTTCAAGTGACATCTTATTCAGGTTATAGATATTTTGTATTCTTCAAAGATGATTTTTCAAAAATGAGATTTATATATTTTATTAAAGAAAAATCAGAAGTTATAGAAAAGCTAAAGCAGGTACTCACAGAAGCAAGAGTACAGGGGCACCCATTCAAAGAATTCCTGAGTGATAATGCTTTAGAATTTAATAATCAATCTATAAGAAAACTCTTACAGAAATATGGTGTGAGACAAAGACTAACGACACCCTACACTTCACAACAGAATGGAGGTGCAGAAAAAGAAAATAGAACGTTAGTTGAAGTAGCCAGATCCCTTATGTATTCAAAAGCAAAATTTCCACAAAAGTGTTGGGCAGAATTAATCAACACAGCAGCATATATTCTTAACAGGACTGGAAAATCATCAATTGATGAGAAAACGCCTTATGAAATATGGTATGATAAAAAACCCAGAATTAAGCATTTACGCATAATTGGAACTCCATGCAGTGGTTGGATTCCAGATCAAAAAAGAAGAAAACTGGACCCAAAGGCCAGATCAGGTGTGTTAATTGGGTATGAAAGTGATGAAAGTTATAGAATTTTTGATCTAAAAAATAACTCAACATTCAGAAGTAGAGATGTAATTTTTGAAAAAGAAGAACTTTCCCCTCCAATATTAAGTGAAGAAAACACAAAATTGGAAGATAGCAATTATGAAATTAGGTTAAATCCATTTCATACAGAAACAGAATCTGATACAGAAATAGAATCTGATTCAGAAACAGAATCTGATACAGAAATAGTATCTGATTCAGAAACAGAAGAAATTATAGAACAGGATAGCACAGTAAATACAAGAATATTAAGAAATAGAGCAACAATTACAAAACCATCAAGATTTGATGATTACAGTATGTATTTATCAGAAGATATGAAAGAACCAGAAAATTATAGTGAAGCTATGGAAAGTAAACAAAAGAAAAATTGGATCAATTCAATGAAAAATGAATTGCAATCATTGAAAGAAAACCAAACATGGGAACTAGTTGAACTGCCACCAGGAAGAAAAGCAATTGCAAGTAAATGGGTTTACAAAGTAAAATTAAACTCAGATGGAACAATTGACAAATTTAAAGCAAGATTAGTTGCAAAAGGTTATAGTCAAAGCAAGGGTATTGATTATGAACAAACATTTAGTCCAGTAGCAAACAAGAGTACTGTGAGAACATTAATAAGTGTAGCAGCTAAACAACGAAGTGTTGTTTTTGATTGAATCACTCTTTCATGTTGCTTTCATGATTTTAAGGGATTTTTTTTCCAAAACATTTGGGGAAAAATCACTACAAACCATGACAATTCCATGAAGGATTGATTCAATCGAAAACAACTCTTAGATGAAAATGTTTTTATATGATACTCCATTCTGTTCTGAAAGAATTAAAAAAAGTTGAGTTGTTATGCAAATTTTGAACTAGGGTCATTTGAAGGGAGGTTTTTTTTTTCAAGAAAAATTTCTCCCAACTACAAATGACACCAGTTCGAAATTTGAATAGCAACTTTTTTTAATTCTTTCAGAAAAGAATGGAGTATCATATAGAAACATTATCATCTAAGGGTTGTTTTCGATTGAATCAATCCTTAATGGAATTGTCATGGTTTGTAGTGATTTTTTCCAAATTTTTTGGAAAAAAATCCCTAAAAATCATGAAAACGCCATGAAAGAGTGATTCAATCAAAAACAACACTTCGTTGAAAATGTATCTATATCATTCTCCTAAGTTTTCTGAAAAAAATGAGAAAAAATTGTTAAGTAAATTTTAATTTTTTTTTTCATTTGAAGTTGGGAATAGAAATTTTTCAAAAATTTTTAAAACATAAAAAATACATGAAGGATTATTTCAATCAAAAACAACCCTTAGAGGAATATGTTTCTGCATCATTCAACTACCTTTCCTGAAAAAACTGAAAAACGTTATTGAGAAAATTTTTTGCTGGGGCCATTTAAAGTTTTGGTGGATTATCTCCCAAACCATACCCCTTTCAGAAATTTTACAATAATGTAAAAATCTGTATCGTTCCCAATTATACTTATATACCAAGTTTAATCTTTCTATTGTGAAAATTAAAAATATTATTTCAAAAAATAAGAATCGATAAAATGTCACATTGAAAAAGTCCACCTCCCCTTAACAATATTTTTTAAAATCTCATTATAATACTCAAATATCTGATTTAGATCAGGATAATTTTTATCTTACTTACGAGTTATTTCTCTCACTATCACATTAGGTAACTTAGACAAAACTATGTGGCTCAGAACTAATACCCCTGCAGGCTCTTCCAGAAATTTAAATTTGTAACATTCCAGTTTATGTACTAACATGCGAATTTTATTTAAATAATTGATCTAAAGATAGGCTTTAGATCAATTATTATTTTAATAATTTCATCTACTGTAAATTTTTCATCTAGAAATTTTTTTATTAAGTACTTCTATTGCCCTTTTATAATTTTCATCATTTATAGGAAAATTCTGTATCAAGGAATACTCATATCCCTTAAGTTTGTTTTTCAGGTAATGCAATTTAACAGAGATATTTTGTTTCTATGTAAATCAAAAGATTTTTGAATTTGCTAATGAAAGTTTTATATAGGCAAACTTATCAGTTTCATTGCCTTCAAAAAAACACAATCTAGAGTCTTAAGAATAGATTCTCCTAAATGAGAAAAGTACTTGAAATATTTTGAGAAGCGTTATCTGATGTTACCTTAGAACTACAGATTTTATTCAATTTTAATTTGATCGTGCTTTGATACTGAACTAGAAAAGATAGTTCATCACTATAAAAATCAGGGACAGTGGAATCTACATCATTATCTTGGTAAAATTTTAAAATAGCATCATCCTTTGATTTTATTTTCTTTAATAAGGACTCTATTTCAGCTCTTTTACTCTCTATATAGGCTGAATCCTTCGCTACAGTATTACCAACACTGTCTAACTGAGAAATATAACAATCTACTTGAGCCCTGAAAGATGTCCTGTTTTAAACAATGGCTTACCTTTTTAGCAACTTCATCTAAAAGTGTCTGTACATCTGAACTTGACATTTTAATTAGGACTAAGGCCTAATGACCAAAAAATAAAATCTTAAATTGAAATGATATATAGCCTATACAGCTAAACCTTATGGAAAATTTGAAAAATAAAACTGGTCCTTTCCAGCAAATAAAATAGATACTTTGAAAATTTTGACTGACCTATTTGATCTAAATACAAATATAATTTTTGAAATAAAAGCTGGCTTAATTAACCAACAATTTGAAATTTAAAAAAAAAATGAAATAATCATATTTGGCCAAGATTGGTTGAAACTTTGAGGATTTGAAGATGGCCTGTATAGCCAAAAAAAAAAAAAATTAATTACTATAATTTTTGAAATTTGAAGCTGAAATTTGATTGAAATTTTGGAAATTTGAAGATGGCCCATATGGCCATAAATTGAATGAAGTTTTGAAATTTGCAACAGGCCTATAAGACCTCAAGGAGCTTTAAAATTTGAAAATTTAAAGTTTAGAGATAGACCTTTTAGGCACAAATATATTCATTGATTTGAAATTTTGAAAAATTACTTGAAAATAGCAAATTTATCACTTAAATTAGTTTTCATCAAATTTCTGGCATGAGTCATCCATAAAAAATGGCTTCATTTGCATCCTTTGTCTGAGAATAGTCTTGATAGACCCAAGTGGCTTATAACTGTCTCTATTTCCTTAACTTTTGAAGGCTTACCCCTTCTTAAATTCAGGTGGCTATAGTAACTTATATTATCCAGCTCACAATCATACCGAAGAAAACAATTCAACCTTCAGCCTAAAAATGACAAAACACTTAAGCGGTAGGCTCAGACCTTTAATACAAATATTATAAAACTCATGTGGCTTACTTAGGCCTACATAATCTTCTAAAAACCAAAAACCAAAATTTTGAAACGAACAATAAGCCATCAATTACAATAAAGCCTATGCAGCAGTCTATGTTAATATTAGGATATACCCGAAATTGGCCAAAGCGATAAATTGCAATAATTGCAACAATAATAGACAAGAGAAACCAGGAACTTGAAACAAAACAGTTCAATAATAAGTCTAAAAATTTAACCGCAGCGTTGAAAAACTTGAATATAAACTCACAACATTTCTTAAGAAAGATTTAAAAACTATGGGGTAGCTGAATTATGCTTAGTTTTTATTTAAAGACCTGAAAGAGAAGGGTCGCAATTAGTGTTACAATTAAATAATACAGGGAGACTTACTATGATATTTTCGAAAGAAATATTGCTTCTTGAAGTTCCTTAATATATAACTTTAATATATTTTAGAACGCTATAGAGGTATTGTCTGAATATTTAAGTCTGAACGCGACGATAAATTTGAAAATGCTTATTTTTTAACAGGCAGCTTGTTTTGGTGCCAAACTTGAGAGTGCCATATTGATACAAAAAACAAACTAACTTTACAAACCCTTAAGAAGGACAACTTCTCCATTATAAAGGAAAACTTAAAATATATAAAGTATTTATTTGAAAACGTGCACTCATTCAGCCTGTTCCGAAGAAGGGGGACCCCCTCTCAACCCTCTAACTATTGTTCTATTTCTTTAACCTCCGTTCATTCTAAAGTTTTCGAATCTATCCTTAACAGGAAGATTTGGAAACACCTCAAGTATTCTAATCTTATCTCTGATAGCCAGTATGGCTTTCGTAAGAAACGCTCTACTGGTGATCTTCTTTCCCTTCTCTCTGACTCTTGGTCTTCCGCTCTTCGGCATTTCGGTGAATCTTTTGCTGTTGCACTGCACATATCGAAAGCTTTCGATAGAGTCTAGCACGAAGCTTTGATTTCCAAACTTCCCTCTTTCGGTATCTGTCTTCTTCTCTCTGATTTCCTTTCTGGTCGTTCTATAGAAGCTGTTGTAGACGGCCACTGTTCATCCTTTAAATCTATTAATAGTAGTGTTCCTCAAGGTTCTGTCCTATCTCCAACACTTTTTATGTTTTTCATTAATGACCTTCTACCTGTTACTTCATCTCCTATCCACTCCTATGCCGATGACTCCACCTTACATTATTCCTTTCAATTTGAAAGGAAATAACAGAAACAGTTCCCCAACAGTTTCCCAGCAACAGTTAATAGACTTGAGGAAGGTAGCCTTGGAGCAACTGACCTCTGATCTTTCTCGTATTTCAAATTGGGGCAAAGAAAATGTGGTTGTTTTCAATGACTCAAAAACTCAATTTCTCTATCTTTCTACTCGATACAGTCTTCCACACAAATATGATATCTTCTTTGAAAACACACAACTCAAGCCTTCATCTCTCCTTAATTTTGTCGGTGTTTCTTTTTCTCGTGATCTTTCTTGGAAAGATCACATAACTTCTCTTTCTAAACAAGTTTCTAATAGTTTAGGTGATCTGATGGCTTTCAGAAGTATGCATTACACATCTTGGGTGGTTTCACTCAAACAGCTCTTCTTGAAAAGGTGAAGTCTAGGGCTTTTCGTCTCATCAACTGTTTTGAATTTCTGTGGCGCTGAAACCCCTGAAAACGCTTAATGCAGATATGTTACTGCTCTGCCAAGGAATAAACCAAATTCTATTACATTTAGCCTGCTATTAATAAATTGAAATTAATAAAGAATTCACCATTTAATATATTCTGCAAATTGTTAAATTAAAATTAAGGATTCTTATATGGGATTTACTTTGTTTCCAAAGAAATTTAACTTGGATATTCGGCTTATTTGTATAAGCTCATAAGTAAATTTTTAGAAGTAGTATATTAGGTAAGTTTTATCCTAGTAAGAACATAACTTCAACCCAAACAAGCAAGAATTCTCAAACTCTGCTAAAAAAAAACTAAGGCCCCGTTATACAGTATATGTCAAGTCAAATATTTAATTCAAGTTAAAAGTAAAACACTAACTCAACCCAAACAAAATCAAAAAGTTAATTTAATTCAAATAACAAAATCGAGGTTGAGTTGGTCTGGTTGGGTCTAACTTTTTCTTACAAAGCTCCAAGATCCTACTCTAAGAGAGGCGAGTCGTAAAGCATGTAAATGTTGCTGTTCTATAAAAGATTTTTAATTCTAGGGCGTATTCTGATATTTTGTGAAACCCATTTAATTTCATCTATTAATCATAAAATATTTAATTAAATCTAAAATATAAGGATTTTCTAATACAACTCTTCTGCTCACCCTAATTCTCTCCAATCTCATTCTGCCCGTCGAACTGTTGCGTCACTCTCTCTATACTATCGCTATTACAATAAACACTGCTCTTCTGAACTCTCGATCACGTCGTATACCTCCTCCATTTAGAAGGGCTAGTGCGGCACGCCTTTCTACACATTCTCATCATTTCTGTGTCCAACTCTCCAACCCCAGACTTAACCGCTATGCTCAACTTACATGTACTTTACTGGTAAAGTCTGAAGCACGCTCCCTTCATTTTTTGTTTTTTATTTTCCCAACTTCCTATAACTTGCACAACCTTAAACGCCGCGTATCGGAACATGTCGGCCTTTTAAATTGACCCGATATCTGGATTGCTCCCGAACTCTGGTGGTAATTTGGTAGGCCTCTGGCATTTGCCCTAGAGCTAATAAAAAAAAAATTAAAAAATACATTAGATAAAATAGTGAAAGCATAAAAAGATTTTTTATAGTTTATTATTATTTTTTAATGTTATTGATATTATTTTTATTATTATTATTATTATTATTGTTAAAGTAAATCTTTTTAGTGTAGTTTAATTAACAACCCATTTGAAGTAAATAAAACACTTTCTAATATAACATGTTTACTAGAGAAAAGGAAAAAATATCACAGGCTATATGTTACATACTATAGTTTTGGTAACTACAAAAAGAGGATGGCCAAGTTGCCAGATTATTCTATACATGATACATAGTAGCTAAATAAAAAAAATGCTCTATAAAAATAATGAATAAACAATATTTTCTTCAACACTCTCCCTTATTGTTTATTCTATAAAGGCTAGTCCATTCCTAATTTTTCATTCAGGATCATGAGTCTTGGCTTGTGTAGTGGCTTTGTGAGTCCATCTGCAAGTTGATTTTCACTGCTAACCTTGAGTACCTCAATTTCATCATTCTGAACTTTTTCTCTGACAAAGAAATGGCGTACCTTTATATGTTTAGTTCTTTTGTGAAATTCTGGATTCTTGCTGAGTTTGATCGCTGCTTCATTGTCAATCCAAAGAGTTGGCTTCTTGTAAACTTTTGTGATCTCTCCTAGAAGTCGATGAATCCAAATAATTTCCTTTGTTGCCTCACTAGCTGCCATAATTTCAGCTTCTGTTGTTGAAATTGCAACTGAGCTTTGTTTCTGACTAGTCCATGAAATTGCACCTCCAGCATATAGACATACAATTCCAGTTGTTGAATGTCCTGTTTTCTGGTCTCCAGCATGATCTGCATCACTGTATCCTTCTAGATGATTCTGTTCACTATTACTTCTATATATGATACCTTTTTCCAGAGTACCTTTCAAGTATCTAAATACTCTTTTAACTTTTGTAATATCTTCTTTTGATGGATTATCTACATTTCTGGCAAGGTAACTGACAGTAAAAGCAATATCTGGTCTTGTTCCTGTTGCTAGATATAGAAGAGCTCTTATAGCTGATCTGTAAGGGAAACTCTCCCTGGTTTCAATGTCATGTGTAACTTTATCTTTTATAATTGGAGTTGACACAGCATTACAATTTTCCATACCAAATTCTTTTACTATTTTCTTTGTGTAATATGATTGACTGATTTTCTTTGTACCATCACTTCTTGATTCAATTTCAATTCCTAAAAAATAAGTTGCAGGTTTATATGTAATTTTAAATTCTTTCTTTAATTCTTCTAAAAAGTTTTGTGATTCTTCATGACTTGTTGATGCTACTAGTCCATCATCAACATACAATGCAAGTAATATTTTATGTCCATTCTGGTCTCTTATATATAGACATGGGTCAGCTGTACTTCTTACAAAATTCAGTTTTGAAAGGAATTTTCCAAATCTTTCATTCCAACATCTGGGTGCTTGCTTAAGACCATACAAACTGCGTTTCAATTTGCATACTTTGGTTGTCCCATCTTCAAAACCTTCAGGTTGTTTCATATATATTTCTTCTAATAAGTTTCCATAAAGAAATGCTGTTGATACATCAAACTGCATCAAGTAACATATTTTCTTTAGCTG
>SEYY01024902.1:2500-22500 GCA_009176605.1 Armadillidium nasatum
TATATATATATATATATATATATATATATATATATATATATATATATATATATATATATATATATATATATATATATATATATATATATATATATATATATATATATATATATATATATATATATATATATATATATATATATATATATATATATATATATATATATATATATATATATATATATATATATATATATATATATATATATATATATATATATATATATATATATATATATATATATATATATATATATATATATACACTGTAGACTCTGCCCACGGATTGTATGTGCGGGCCATATACTTAGTGTCCCACTGTTTAATGTCTTCTTGGACAAAAGATGTTAATGTCTCTCTTGCTGGGTTAGAACTCTTGTCCAGTCTGGCCTTACTAAACTTCGGAGCACAAGGTATTATTATTATTATTATTATTATTATTATTATTATTATTATTATTATTTGAAAAAAAATTTTATTATTGTTATTATTATTTATTATTATTATTATTATTATTATTATTATTATTATTATTATTATTATTATTGTTATTGTTGTTGTTTTTGTTAATTCTTTGCAGAATCTGATGAATGCAAATGTGCTGTCAAATGGCTTTGCGATTATATCGTGTGTCAGTGTTCGAGACCCCCACAAGCTCATTCTAAGGTATTATTATTATTATTATTATTATTATTATTATTATTATTATTATTATTATTATTATTATTATTATTATTAATGTGAATGTGTGATCTTTATGGAAATTAGAAGTTTTCATATTAATAATAGTACTTATAATAATATTTTTTTCTCTTTTAGCCCATTATATATATATATATATATATATATATATATATATATATATATATATATATATATATATATATATATATATATATATATATATATATATATATATATATATATGTATATATTTTATTTGTATTGGAGTTAACATGTATGCTTCGCTTGATGCAATATTAGCAAAGCTATGAAGTATATTAGATGTTTGATTTTAATACCAATTTGACATTTTTATCATACACTGTTATACGAGATTTGGATTTAAAAAATCAAAAGAAAGGAATGAGACACAAAAAATTTTTTTTTTTGTAGAATTAAATAAAATCGAATAAAATAGTGTTTGGGTATCCATAATGAAAATTCCAGAAAAAATGCACGGAAGATTCCAGTTTCGTTTGAAATTTTTATAAAAAGTTTGTTTTAAGTCTTTGAGTACAACTCCATCTAAAATATTAACATCTTGCGACTCCGCACCCATGGTCGCTTTATATAAGGTAGTTTAATTTAACTAAGTGTAAAATGATTCTTGCATGTAATTATTATTACATAAATAGGAAAGGTTGAATAAGGTTAGGTTAGGTTAGGTTATCAAATATTGAATGTCTTTGAAAATTCGTTTAAGGGGTTAAAAGGTAGGTAATGACCCAACCCACAAGGCCTTCGGGATTTTCAGTTTCAAAAGGTGTGAAATTCGAAATTGACAGTATTATTTTATATAAGTTTTAATTTTATAAGGTAACTTATATTTTCATATATTTACCCTAGAGTCTTTTTAAAACTGGAAACATGTTTTGAATGAAAAGGAATAGAATCTTGTAACTGAAATGAAATTACAGTATGTAACTAGGGGTTAGTACTAAAACTTAAACCCTAAAACCAAAGTCGTCACCTAGGAATAAATTCAGCTTATACAAATATCCAAGCCTTTTTTTCTCCATTTTATTTTTTATTTATTTATTTTTATTTATTTATTTATTTATTTTTTTTTTTGCATAGTTTTACAAAGTTTCCTTAGCACTTTGGTGTAACGGGTATTAGAACAATGAAATCTTTTTTAATAAATACCTATTATAGTACTATAATAAGAATACCATTCTGTAGTCTTGTTACATGGAGTGTTGAAATTTTTTGGGAAGAAATAATTAATTTTTTAAAAAATAATAATTTAAAGTGTGTAGTAGAGTGTGTAATTTTTTAGCTTGTAAGTATCCCAATGTTTGGTTTGAATTTTTGTTAGAGTACAAAAGTTACGAATATAAAATTGAAGGGACGATTTGAATTAAAATGAGCATGAAAGTAGTTGTATTTGAGAGAAGTAAGAAAGTGCTGGTATGAATCTTGTCCTACTTTTAACTAATATCATCTGTTTAGTTTGGAAGTTTATTTGATAAAGTATATTGTAACCATTGTTATTTTTATTAAGTCATTCATAGTTTTTGCTTTTCTTTTGAATATATTTCTTTTTGCACATTGCTAGGAACATAGATATGTTTCCTTTAAGAATGTTATATTTCACTCCACTAAGATTATGTAAAATTATTCAAATGTATATACCATGTCACTTTTTATATTATACACATTTCATACATTTCATTACTAACAGAATATATATATATATTTATATTTTTATTGTTTGGTTTATGCCAAGATATTTATTCTTGGAGATTTGGGGTGAGAGCTTCCACACTATTTGTTATATGTGTGTCTAATAACCATTGATAAACAAACACAAGAGGTTTGTCTTAACAAGTAGCTGTTGTACCTCTGTTAATGAACACAAACGACCTAATTGACGATATACTTAACTTTTTATTTAGTTTGAGGCATTTTATTCTAAGAATATCGAATATGAGAGAAAGGATAATCATCATCATCATCATCATCATATTATTATTATTATTATTATTATTATTATTATTATTATTATTAGGATCTCCATTCGATGATTGTGGCAGCATTTCATTGTGCTAGCATTTGGCTTGTGGCTCACCCATATCTTCTCCAGGATGAAGAATGCCTTTGTACTGTTTTGGAGGTTATTGAATTGGGCATTTCTGGCACAAAATCACAGGTATGGTATTATTATTATTATTATTATTATTATTATTATTATTATTATTATTATCATCATCAACCAGTGTCTGGAAGTCTTCTTCGCCAGAAGGATGTATATTAAGTGCTTTGCTGACCAGGTGGAAAATACTCACAACTTTCTGAATTGATAAAATAAGGCCTAATTCCCCATTTCTGAACTTTAACATTGTTTTTAATCTATTTGCCTGTGGAAATAATCTTAAACTCACACTTTTTTGATAGACTTTTTATGAGTAGACTTAATCTAGTTCACCTGGCGATTAATTAAAAAAATAAATAAATAAAGCTTAAGCCTTACAGGCATTATTATTTTTGAGAACAACTCTCCTTCACTATACAAACAGATCGTTCTAATATATATATATATATATATATATATATATATATATATATATATATATATATATATATATATATATATATATATATAATATATATATATATATATATATATATATATATATATATATATATATATATATATATATATATATATATTATACAGGGAAAGAATGGTGAAGCGCCAAAATTCAAGCATGAAAAGGAATTAAAACCAGTAAGCATGCGAGTTAGAGACGCGGCAGAAGCACTTCTTTCATGCGTTTTGTCTCAGGTATAACCCTGGAGGAGGAGGAGGAGAAGGAGAGGAGTTTGTACGTTTTATTTAATAATTAAATTTAGGGTGATTTTTTTTTTTTTTTTTTTAAAGTTAATAAACATTTTTGGTTATTAAATTGAATACTAATAGTAATAGGTGTACTGTAAGGTTTTACATGGTTAAAATTATTTTCATTTTAATTATTTTTTTTTAATGATTTTTGTTAATTATCGATATATCCTATGCTATATTAAGAATTAATGATGATAATAATAATAGGTTGGAAGTTTCCCATCCTCTTGCGGAGTCGAGTCCTTATCATCACTTCTAGACGAAGTGTCGCTTCTGCAGCACTGCAACTCTTATGGAGGAGCTTACGACCCTCTTACAAAAGATACAGCTATACAGCACTTCAGATACTTCGTTACTCAAAACAGTATTCTCCTCGGACTTTTGGAGCAACCTTTGGTTAATCATGAAGGTATGTATATGTAATCCATGACACCACATAGTGTCACTAAATGGCAAGGGGTCTCATTTGATAACACTAATTAAAAGTTTCTCTATTTTCTTGGTACCGTAACTTTTTAGTGGTATGTTATAGATCTCGCTATTTCATTTGCTACTACAACCATCTTTCAATTCTGCCTCTTTTCATTTTCATCCTTTTAGTACAGTATAGCTCTTAGAATCATTTTCTTTCTTTATCCTTTATATGTTTATCACCTTCCTCCTCTGTTGTTGTAGCTTTTATAGCCTAATGACTAGAAAGGAAGACTTATCACTGGTTGTTCAATTCGATTCATGCCGAAGGCGTCGTTCGGTACACAGCGTGAACACAGTTATCTAAGGTTAACAACCTGAACATCCTGAAGTTCAAGTATGTGATAACGCGAAGATATGGAGAGACGCTATCCCATATGTCTGTTTCGGATAGGCAGATCTATTTTTAATTGTTGAATATCGTTCCATAAAACTACCCGAGATGAAGAATTTTAAAAGAGTCCATTTTGTTCAATTTATTTTCCATTCATTGGAAAAATTTTCTTTTTCTATTGTCGGAACTTATAAATATTTTCTTTTGGGAATTCATTTTTATTTTTAGATAGTGAAGTGATTGGGTTTTATAGTAGAATCCAGATCTGCCGAAAACTTTATAAGACTCGATTTTTTCTGTTGGTCTTCCTTCAAACGTCATTAAATGATCATAATACTTTTAACCTGGTTACCTCACCAATCCATTGACAAACACAATCATATAAACACTTTTTTTTGTTTGTCTCTTTCTCAGATGAAAAGTAGTGATTGGAATAAAAATACAAAAATATTTTCTTGTAAGTTTTTGCATTGTTAAAAATATTTAATAGTTATAAACTTAAAAATAGTATCATTTGTAAAGAAATTTTACCAGTAAATTTAAGTTTTCAAGCTTTTTGTTTCTCCTGTTCCTTGAGGGCAATTATATTATCCAATAAAGTTAATCAGGAGAAAAGAGAAGAAACGTTGATAAAATAATAATTTAATATACAGTACATTTATATCTAGAAGCTTCAAAAAAGGAGAGTAAAATAATTAATTGGAAATCAAGGTACGAAGGTTTTATTGTTATTGCGTTCATCTGCTTCAGATCCTCAACCAACGGTTACAGCCTTGATTCGTGGTCCATTTGGTCGATTCGCCTGGACGATGCAGCTGCGACACCTGCCACGACATAAATCTTCGGCAAAACAGCATGTAACTAATCCAGGTCGTCCTCTACCTATGAATGATGTCGGCGTCAAGTGCGACATTGCGCACAAATACTTTCCCGAAAGTGTTGATAGGATACCCATGTGCAAAGCGTAAGATTTATAATCATTAGTAGAACTATTATTATTATTATTATTATTATTATTATTATTATTATGTTTCAGAGATAAGTCAATCCCATCTTTAGAGCAGGTGATTTCCAGTGACGAAAAGATGGCGTCCGAACATGAAAAAATGCTTCAAATTCTTGATCATCAGGTATGAGGATAAAAAGAGTTCTTTAAACTAAATTATTATTGTTTAATTTATCCTAGTTAATTAAATGGTGTTGAATGCTCTATATTAAATTTAATGTGCATCATTTGTGTGTGTCTATCGCTCTTTTAAAACTCTTATAAATACATTAATATAAAAAGAACTAATGATACTTTCTCTCTTAGTAACAAGAAGAAGAAAAAAATATATATATATTTTTTTTTAAAATAAATTAATTTGAATTCCTAAATTATATTTTCATTTTATTAACTTTAAAACAATAGAATTAAATCTTCATTAATATTTCTTTTAAAGATTGCTTTTGAAGAGATAGCCAAACGCCAGATTGAATCTCAGAAAACCAAATATCCTGATATCGAAGTTGAATGCCTTCCACCACCCCTTTGTCAAGAGTTTCAGACAGCAAGACTTCTCCTCTCTCATTTTGGACTCCTCTCCCTCGAAGCCCTTCAGGTATATATATATATATATTATATATATATATATATATATATATATATATATATATATATATATATATATATATATATATATATATATATATATATATATATATATATATATATATATATATATATATATTATATATATATATATATATTTATATTTTAAAGTCTCCTATAACTCTCACAGACTATTTTAATATAGAAAATTATGTCTGCTATTGGACTCGAAGATAGTAAGTCATGACTGTAGATCATGAGCAGTTCCAATGCTATTTCCTTTAACCGCCGTTGCCTAGTGGTCAGCGCGAAAGACTTACCATCTTAATATATATATATATATATATATATATATATATATATATATATATATATATATATATATATATATATATATATATATATATATATATATATATATATATATATATATATATATATATATATATATATATATATATAGGAAGAGTATTCAAATATTTCCAGTGAAGTGCATGTACGATTGAGAATAGCGGTTAAACCTGGGGTCAGAGGTGGTTCCACTCACACTTCCCTTCTTATAGGTTTTGAGTCTTAGACTTTTTATCCTGTCAATTTTTACACTTTCACTCTCTCTTTCTCCAATCATCTTCTTCTTTTTTTTTTTTTTTTTTTTTTTTTTTGCCCTCGAACTGTTGCAGTACTTTTTTTATGCTCTAGTTTTCTCTAGTAGCATATCTCCTCCTTTGAGGAGGGCTCGTGCGAACTCGCCTAGATGTACTCGTACACTAATATTTTCTTTGTCCCCTAATTTAATACCTATTCTCACTCTTGCCTGTATTCTACTGTTAAAATCTGGAACTCGCTTCCTTCTATTTTTTTCCTCTTAAAACTTGTATGTTTCAAATGGCGTGTATTGCTTCAAGTTGGAATATATATATATATATATATATATATATATATATATATATATATATATATATATATATATATATATATATATATATATATATATATATATATATATATATATATATATATATATATATATATATATATATATATATATATATATATATATATATATATATATATATTGCAGGGTAGCCAATCGTCAACTCCACACTTGGTTACATTGGATACAAGTCAAGCAGGTTTCACAAAAGATTTGGACTGCCTTGATAATACAAACAACAGAACAGTTGATACGATTCACGTATTTTATGTTAAAGCTGGACAGGCGAACGCTGAAGATATTCTTTCCAATGTTGTGAGTAACTTATTATTGGCTCTTTATAGAGAAACAGTTCTTGAATATACAGTTGAGGTTCACAAAGTACTAACGCTTTTTTAAAAATATTGTGAACTGATAAGTTATTATTGTTATATTTAAATATTTTTGTGAGTATAAGTGTAGTACGTTTGGTACAGAATGTGAAAAAAAATGAGTGGACTGCTTATTGGACTCGCTTGTAGTTACTTGTGTATAATAAATATTAAAAATAGACTGGATATACCTTGTGTCAGGCTAACTGTTTAAATTTTAAACCATGAGCCTGCAAGTCATATTATTATTATTATTTTTCTTTTACCATACCCTATTATTTGAATGCAGGGACCTGATGGAGAAATAGACGAGCACTTCCTTGAATTTTTAGCTGGTCTTGGGTGGACAGTTAACGTTCATAAGCATCCTGGATGGACTGGACATATTTCGACTTCTTTTGTATCATCACAACCTCCTTTTGATGAAGAAGGTAAAATTCTATGTCTTGAGAATTTTTTTTTTTAGCCTTTATGCTGATGGGAATGGTTAGAGGAGGATCTTAAGAAGATAATATATATTTATTGAACAACATTGGTATTTTTTGTCATTGTGTAAACTTAGATATATTAATTTTTATTAGGGATGGAGCGATACCAAAATTTTTACCGATACCGATACCTAAAAATTACCAGACACCGATACCGGTATCCGAAAATATACCGATACTACCGATACTTGCCGATACCGATACTTCACTCCATCCCTAATTTTTATATAGTTTTATTTTTTTACTAGCTTTCCCCGGTGTTCATTATGCTCTTATTTTAATTTGTTGGTTTTGAAATGTAATTAGAGAGGAACTCTATTAAAAACTGTAAAACTTTCTGAATAAAATAAATATAATAAATATACATCAATAAAATTTTTGGATATAGAAATAGCTCCTGGCAAGAGCATACATAATGTTGATAAAATTAAAAGTAATCTGAGTATGTTAAATGTGGTTAGTTTTGTGTGGTGTTGAATGAATAAATGACGAATCATCAAAACATTATTTTATAAATATTAAATTTATTAAATAATAGTAATAATAATATTTATCATTTTTGTTTCTATTTTCAGAAATAGATGAAGGTAGGAATGGGGCCTTTTACAGTGGAAGAACACATATTTTATATTGGGCTGATGCCCTGTCTGAATTGGCTTTCATCATCCCATCACTAACGCCTCCCACAGCATCGTCTTCAGGTTCGCAAGGTGCCACATCCTCTGAAGGAATGTCCTCTGGTATGCACCTCCATCCAGGTTAGTTTTCAGTTTAATGTTAAATATTATAGTACTATGTAGTATAGACGGCAATATTTAAAAAAAAAAAAAAAAAAAAAAAAGTTTCCATGTATAATCGTAACTATGTTTGGTATTGTAATATATTCGAGAGAATAAAATAAAAATGCGTAATTTTGTTATATTATATATATATATATATATATATATATATATATATATATATATATATATATATATATATATATATATATATATATATATATATATATATATATATATATATATATATATATATATATATATATATATATATATATATATATATATATATATATATATATATATATATATATATATATAGTATTTAAAAATAACTGAAAAAATATTTACATTCTAACTAATTTAATTATCAAGGCCTTTTTTTATTTTGTTTTTTTTTAATTTTTTTTTCTTTATTTTTTTTTTTTTTTTTTTTTTTTTTTTTTTTTTATTATTATTATTTATTAAAATTAAAATTATAAAATATAACGAAGTTAGAATGAAAGGCGGGGAAGACTTTGCTATACTCAAAGGTTGTTAAGCTTAATGAAATTTCTTCTTGGCTGCTTGACATTTGACAGTAAAATTTAATTTTGGGTATTTTGTTATTTTTTAAGGTTCTTTGTGCCTGGAAAGCGCTTCTGGAGGAGGCTCCATCGCCGGAAGTGAAAGATCAGATTCACTTCCGCCTCTTGAAATTGAACCAGAGGGATCGTCTCTCTCATCGCACACCTCTCAGGTAAATAAATATGTATATTAACATTAAATGCCCCGTTCACATCTTCGATGCTTTATAAAAATCAACATCCTCTTCACTAAACGTCTGAAATTTGTTTTTTAATGCAGGACACGAGTAGAAACACATTTTTATAAATAAATATTACTTACATTAGTTGCTTTTGAACCATTTTTGATTAAAGACCTGCTTACGTCGTCGTTATTGGAACATTTTTTTTATAGGTATCAGGGGGCGGTGGCAGTGATAGTAAAAGTCGACGATTTGGGCGCCAACCTTCTACCCAAGTGTTGCCTAATCATCGAATGTTCGTCGTTTGGTTAGAATCTTTAGATGATGCACAAGTATTTCCCAGAAGTTAGTATTTTATTTTGATTCTGATGTTTGGAAGTTATTTTTTACTATTGTGTTATATTATAGAAACTTCAGTCAATGGAGATTGTGATAAATTAACTAAAACCATTAAAGATATTTATCAGGTAAAGAAGTTCTTAGAATATACAAGTCCAAATTAGGCCTTATCATACAACAACTGATAAGGCCTAGTTTGGACATTTGTAAATATTATTAACTCGTAGTAGGTTGTATCAAATGATGGGCATTTAGGTATCCTCCTGAACATTGCATTTCTCATTTTTTCAGATGATTTCCTCTCCATAACCTCAACAGGTTTGGAGTCTCCAAATATGAAGGAAAAATCTATTCCAATATATGTAATTTTTATCCACCCTCTGGCCAACGGTCTTTTCAGAGTGAACCTTGATGGACAGCTAACCAAGTAAGAAAAAATAATAATTATAATTTTAGATTCTATATAACTATTGTCAAAGTAAACAATATACATTCTAACAGATAGTATTGAGTAGCAGAGAATCTAAGTCTAGATAATGATTAAATATAATGAAGTTGAAAAGATGGAAACCACTTTAAAAATTAAGGCTTATAACTTGTGTTACTTGTTAACGTGTCAAGCATACATTTGCTGAAAGGAAAAGAAGAATTTGCTATACTCAAGAAGGTTGTCAAGTTTAATGAAATTTCTACTTGACATTTTGCATCAGAATTTAATTTCAAATCATGAATGTATATGGCCTTTCGAGTTTGGGCGGTGCTTTTGGGAATGAACTACATAAAAGTTTCTCAGAACATATTTATTGAAGGATATAGATAGGTTCAGTTTTATTATTAGCAGTTATGAAAAAAAAAAAAATTGAGGGTGTATAAAAAAAAAAAAAAAAAAAAAAAAAAAAAAAAAAAAAAGTATAAATTTTTTTTTTTTTTTTTATAAAACCTTCACTTTAGCATTCGTATTCAGGAGAGGAACTTTTCTAGGTAGTATATACCTAGGATCCCGAAGTGGGATCGAACCGGCGCCCTCAAGCACGTGAAGTTAATCACTTTACCGTTTGAGCCACGTTATGTATACAGAGAATTAATTTTTAAACATTTTGAGTATGAAAGGTAAAAAAATATTGATAATGTAAATGTTTATATAGGAAGCTATTACAGGAAATACTAGGTGAGTGAAGGTTTATTAAAAAAAACTTCCCCAAACTGCAATAGAAGTGTGCTTTAAAACAAATCATGATTAAAAAACTGGACGTGGATAATTGTTCCAATTTTATGCCGAGAATTGGCACCAGTATATAGGTTCTTTAAAGATAAAGTTATGAAGGATTATGCTGTACGTTTAACCCTTAATTTCCCCCCCCCCCCTTTTAACCAAATATTATTGACAGTTGGACTAATAGTTGCCCTAGGAAAGCAATGTCTTCTATTAGAGTCCAGCTCTCTAGGGAACATTCAATTTATTCCTGTTTTGAACATTAAAATACTACTTTAGTTAGTCAATTAAAAATGTTTTAACTTTTTTCTTTTTCTCGAATGTATTTATAATGTAACCATTTTAATTCCTCAGATTGAATCTTGCTGGACCTTTAGTGGATGGCCAAGTTATCAGCAGACGTGTACTGGGAGCCCTTGTTCGACAAACTGCGCTAAATATGTGCAAAAGAAGAAGACTAGAGAGTGACAGGTAATTTCTTTTTCTCCAATATTCTCATTTTTCAAAGGATAAATGTCGGCTCTTTTTAAAATATTTCCCCCCCTCTAGTTATCAACCTCCTCACGTGAGAAGAAAGTTCAAAATTCAAGAAATGGTTCAAAAGTACAAGTGTGAAATGAATGAATCCGAGTTTTATACACACTTATTTTCTACTCCTTTAAGTTAAGAACTTCTCTTATTGTACATAAAAAGTTTACAATCAATTTGAAATTTTTTATCAATTTTTATATAAGTATTTTTTTTGTTTTGTTTTATTAAAGTATTTACATAACCAAAGAAAATAAAGATTTTTATATTATTAGTTTTATTCTAAACCTTTTTAATATATTATAATAGGGTATTGTGAAATAAAGAAGTCATTCAATTAAACCTTATATTAAATATAGAAAACATAAGATTTCAACACTTAAAGCTTCAACTTGGTTCTTCTCCAATGACGCCTCTTAGCGTTGTATCTGCAAATAAGATACAAATTATTATTAAAAAAATAATCAGTATACTTAGGGTAAAAAAAGAACCAGTGTGTGGCTCCTTTCCTTAATACAAAAGCTACATATTTAATGTTTGATGAAATGTAATTCATTAAACTCATATTTTTACAAGGTATCGACTTTAATAAATAAGCACCTCTAAATTTAAGAAACAGAAAAGGGGGAGTTTAGCAGTAACGTACAAGGGTATAAACCTTTTAAAGTTTTACTTTTACTGCATCATTTTAAGATTAAGGTTTATATTGTTTACAGGTAAAGGGGGAGAATCTTCAAAGGAAAGGGTTGTTTTTGCGAGATGTAGAGTAGAGTTTTCAGAGTTGAATTCCACAATGTTGAGTCGACCCCACCTGGTAATTTATAACGATCAGTAAGAATAGTCAAAGATGAAGATAAGAACGTGTGCACAGATTTAAAATGAGTGAAAGAATGGAGAGTTGCGTAAATGGAATAAGACACAACAGTTAGAAGTGCAGCAGAGAGTAAAGACTTATGTTATATCAGGTCAAAAGCCTCGAGTCTCTTCATAGTCCTTAAGGACAGAAGACTAGACATCAATAATACCAAGCAATAGAAAGGTATTTGAAGATCTGAAAGGGAATGAACCTCCAGATGACTCATGAAGTGAGTTAAGGAGAATTTCGAAGATTTTAAGAAAGAAGAAAAATAAGAGCTATAAGACAACAGTTAGAAGAATCAGAGCAACAACCTTTCTTCGGAAGCGGCTGAACATCAGCGAGCTTCCTGCAGTGAGGAAAAGGCATAAAACAGAGTTGAATGAGAACAGGCGTCAACTCTGATGCACAATCCCTCAGAACACTCGAGTAAAAATATTAACTGGGTCACTCAATAGCTTTCCTGACATTCATAGTTCTCAGAATTTCATGCACCCGATCATGTGTAATCACAGGTAGAGGAATGATAATCATTCTGGGTGAACTGGATGAAGAAGAAAAAAAAAGAGGAAAATTGGATTTTCAGGAGTATCAACAACAGACAAAGGAGTAAAGGCATACTAAAGTTAGTTTTTAGAAATAATGTTGGCTACAGGCCAGAAATTTTTATCAATAGCATTTAATTAATTATTTAAGTATTAAAAAATAAACTGGACTTTATAGACTAATGAAAAATACTTTAAATAAATTATGTATAAACTCAATTTTAAAATACTTAAAACTGAAGATTTATTTTCTGTAAGCTATTATTTTAAGCACAAAGGTGTATGAGAATATGTAATAGCAAACAACAAATACTTAACATTTAAAAGGAGATGAAATACAACTAGGGTCAAAGCTTATAGTTTTCTTACCTAATAAGATGGAGAATTAACTACTAAAGAAGGGGGAAAATAATAATAAAAAATTTTTTACCTTATTTTATTTCCAGTTCTGTTCCTAATCCAAGGTGGGATAGGTCTGTTCTGTTTCATTTTCTTTGCCAACTTCATCTTAATACGGAATGTCTTGTGAGCAGCCTAAAAAAAAATAAATAAATATAAATATATATATATATATATATATATATATATATATATATATATATATATATATATATATATATATATATATATATATATATATATATATATATATATATATATATATATATATATATATATATATATATATAGGGGAAGGGGGGGGGAGGCAGATAGCCATGGTAATGATATTTCATTTATAACTTCAAAGGTATTTGATGAAATGAAACTTATATACATACAATTTGCTCAAGTTATCAAAATTTTTAATTTTGATTAATAATAGAAATAGTTTTTTTTTATTATTTATTTATTTACTGGAATGGCCAAAGTGTATGAGAATATGTAATGTCAAACATTTAAAATGGGACTATTTCGTTTACTCAGTAGCTGCTATAAAAGATTATGAAATAAGCTTTAACATTTAAATCTTTATTCTGAAAATGACTCAAGAGTGGTTATCACTTTAAAAATTTTCAAAAATCAATACCAAACAGGAAATTATCAACGCTTCTTCGATTCGAAAATACTCTTTATGGAGGGGCCATACACTACTGAATGTCTCTCTGAAGATGACTTCTATATTTAGATTTTCAGGATAATATAAGTTTCCTAAGTTTTGAATATGAGATTTTGAAATCACTTTCATATTCAGCAGTTTCTAATATTTTTTGGGCAAATTTTTTTTTAGTTTTTACCCATTCAGTTTCTGTCTTTTTTTTTTTTTTTTTTTTTTGGCTATGAAACTGGCTGTCTTCCTCAAATTTATCAGGTATTTGAGAACTGTTTATGGGAACATTTTCTTCTTCTTCACTGGAACTTTTGTCTTCTACGAACCACTCGTTGTGGTTTTCATGTTAAAGTAGTAACTGGTGTAATCCATTTCCTTTCTGCTGTTGCAGAATTCACAATTTCAAGTTCATTTTTTTGGCTCTCTCCCCAGTCTACTAGCAGTTGTATTCTTCACTGCATTTGTAAGATGTTATGACAATATGAGTAACAAATTCTTCCATTGATCAAATGACTTTCCCTCTGGTTTATTTTGTATTTGATGATGTACCCTTGAAGGCCTTATCTGACAACTGTAGAGATGAATTAAAGTTCTCTAAATAAAAGCAGTTTTTTAACTGGATAATTTGTGCAGCAAAATCCTGCTTTAATATTTTCAACTTTCACCTATAATTTTTGGAAACTCAAAAATGTTTAAAACTTTTCCTGGATTATTTCTATGCCATAAATTTACCTTTTGAGAATAATGAAGATTAAAGGGTCCAAACAAATATTTGTCAAGGGGTTGCAACAATGAGAAGTGAGAGGGTGATTGGTTATTAAAATTATACCATTAGCTTTATCATATTTAATTCCTTCTACAAAAATTTAACTCAGTGATTTATTAATTAATTGCATTTAAATCTTTTTCTTGGGAATATGAGACAAGGTGGAAGGTTATTGCTATTAACACATTATTCCAAACATTGTCATCATAGTTCCTCTCTCTAGTGATGAAATGTGTCCGACCTAATGCTTTTTGGTGCAATTATTTAAGGGTATCTATAACATTTGGGAACCAAGTTTAGTCAAGATTATATATATATCCATCTCAAATTTGTATTTTTATTATTGATTAAAATTTAATATATAAGGAGTTACTTAATTCAAAAGTGGGCAAAATAGCCTCTATTCACCAGTCAACCATTTTTTATTGGTTTGTAGCCAACTATTCAATACTAAAATAAACTCTAATGTATACAATAACCAAAGCATAAGTATTTATTGGTTCTAAAAATTCACAATGCTGCTTTTTTAAAAAAAAAAAACAAAAACAAAACAAAATTCATACTAAAAGAGTTACAGCTGATGAGTGAAAAATCTGTTTGTGAATAAAAAAAAATAAACTTTTACCCTGACATGTGCATGCTATACAAGGATAGAATCAAGGCTATTACTCAATTATGAAAATGATTTGCTAAATACTATTTATTAAAAGGAAAATGCTAGTTGAAATAATAGCCTTGAGAGTAAGATGGTCCCCTTAAAATATATATATATATATATATATATATATATATATATAATATATATATATATATATATATATATATATATATATATATATATATATATATATATATATATATGGACGGACAGATTTGGTATATTACCAGGGTTGCCTAAAATTTGTAAAAAGGTCAAAATCACTGAAATTTTATGTTGATTAGATATAATTTTAATAAAGATTAATTTAATAAAGGAGTAGAATAGTCAACATTCACTTAAATTAATGATTATATGCATTTTTTCAGGAAAAGAAATTCAGAAAATTGTAGATTTTGTATAATAAATGTTTTAGAAAATGACAAAAATATTGAAAAAAAAAAAAATCTTAATTTTGTTATATTGCTTGATTTAATTTATCATTAATAAGTATAATTTGCAATTTAAACCCCATCAGGTAAACTCCAGTTTTCCCTCATTATTGGTCAGGGCCAGGATTGGGGCCCTAGTCAGTCCATATATATATATATATATATATATATATATATATATATATATATATATATATATATATATATATATATATATATATATATATATATATATATATATATATATATATATTATACTAAAAAATTTCAAAAATAATATTAAAGAATGAAACAAAATATCTGTATGTATTAATGATCATTTTCACTAATACTATTGTACATTTGCTGCCAGTCATTATTAAATGAAAATTATTCACTTATTATGAAATAATAAACGTATGCAAGCAGTTATCTAAGGAAGGCTCTTCTCACATACCCTCAAACCAATGAGTGGTGAGGAATTTATTTATACTTAATACAGCATACATATCCATATCTTCTTATATAGTTACAAAATACATATCAGATTCATAAATCAAATCATTCACCTAAAAATACTTTATTTTGAAAACAATAAGTTTGAAAATGAAAAATTGTTTTTTTATTAAAATTATTTCACTAGAAAAACTCTTTCCAATCCTTTTTAGCCTAACAAAATATTCTTTTGTTTAATATTTGTAATTTTTTTAGTTTTACTGATATATATATATATATATATATATATATATATATATATATATATATATATATATATATATATATATATATATATATATAAATGATAATCTGAATTCAAGTGTATTCAGTAAAGTTTTTTTTTTTTTACATTAAACCAACTCCCCCCCTGCCAAGAAAAATCAACAATCTTAATAAAAAAAAAAACATGACAGCTTTACAACATACTGCCCAATTTCAAAGACACTGTACTACGTCCTTATACTTGTATCAATAAAGCAATACCAGGTTGCTAAATCATCATTGGAGTGAATTTTCAACAAATTTTGAGATATTTCATCACTAAAAAAAAAAAAATTTTTTTTTTATCAAAGCAGTGTGTTAGATCCAACAAACTAGTTTGACTTAACTCAAACTTGAAAGGTAAATGTACGCCAACAGCCAGCATATAGATCCTAACCTAGTGAACACTGGTTCTTTCAGTTATATATATATATATATATATATATATATATATATATATATATATATATATATATATATATATATATATATATATATATATATATATATATATATATGAAAGTGGGTAAAATTAATCAAGTTTCAACTTTCGGGAATTGCGAAAAATCAGGATTACATCATAACTTTTTTTTTTTTTTAGAAATATGAACCTTTGAATATTTTTTATATAATATAAAAAGGTATATGGAAATATGCAAATGACTATTTTTTAAAATTGAAGGTGAAGAGAAAATGAAACAAGGGAGGAACTAACTGCTGCTCAATATTTAAAAATGGCTATTCAATAGTGCTTTTTATTAATATAAATGGGAAAGTATAGTATTATAGATTATCTAAAACAATTTGAAGAAAAAAAAAAAACGCATTTACACCGAAATATTTGACAAAAATTAAAGATATGGGAGAAAAATTTATACATTTTCAGCATATTCCTTTGATAAAATAACTAGATAATTGACCTGTAAATAGTTAAATGATCAATATTCATTTTTGTTATACTTGCACTTTTCATATTGGATGTCTAAAAAAGTCAAATTATCATGAATACCCATAATCATGAAACTTCAAAAAAAAAAAAAAAACTTTTTTTCTTTTAAAATTATTTTCAGGCATAACTTAAGTACGCTAGAAAACTAAGTATGCTACACAACTAAATAATATCGGGCATAACTTAAGTATGCTAGAAAACTAAGTACGCTAGAAAACTAAATAATAATAATAATAATAATGTTAATAGGCATAAATGAAATGAAAGCTATATAATAATAATACAAATATCAAAAAATTTGCACTGATATATCGAAGTTTTGATATATCAATATTTCCACATCATAAGGTTGTATTACAGTACATAGCAGAAAAAAACAATAGTAGAAGGACAAATACAGTAACCTGGCATTCAACTGGTTTTGCTATTTTTGTACAAACGAAGGACAGTTTGAAAACAGTTGCTTCACCATTCAGAGTAAAAAAAATTTTTAAAGGTTTTCTTTTTATTATGCATTTATATTACTCTCCCATGAAAGGAAAGTGCGTGTAGAATGCATTTAAACTTTTTGACTTCATATTTTCAATATAATGAAAAATGGATGTACAGAAAGTGTTCAACGAAATCTAGATGCTAATAAATATTTTCGCTGTTGCTGACTTAAGCATGGTAACTCAAAAACCTCGATTTATTCAGAGATTTGCTTTCCCTTCAGAAGAGCCTATTTTGTCAACTTTTTGTACAAATTTATGACTAAACAAAAATAAGAAAAAATAAATTACAGCTATATATATAAAAAGGCCTAACTTGCGAATGCATTGGAAGTGACCGGGTTAGGCCTCTGGAATTAATGGCCAAATATACTAATTTTACATAAACCTTTCAGCGTTTAGACAACACTAATATTCCTTGGAGTACAAAAAATACATATATAAATAAATAAACAAACTTAAATTTAATATAATTACCATTTTTAATAAGCCACTACACGCTCAACAAAATCTGCACGTTCAACGTTAGGATGAAAACAGTTTAGAGAAATATCTAGTTTCCAAATTGCGAATTTTTCACTACTTTTAAAAATCCTCCAAATTTTTGTAACCTCACGTAAGAAAAAAAAAAATAGTGAATTACTTATACTTGATTGTGTCGGATAATGTATTTCATAATGCAGCTTAATAAATTTAATAATACGTGCAGAGTACCATTTGAGTAGTAGACTAAAGAGAAACTAAACGAAATAAGGCAAATATAAATTATATCCAGTCTACTGTATGCTATTTTTTTTTTTTTTTTACATAACAGTTTTCTAGAGATTTAGTCTGCTAAAACTCCAACATATTACTAACTTTTGTAAGTCCTTGTTTTGATATTAAAAATGATTATAAATTACATAACATTTTTCCAATGATTTAGGCTGTTAATAGCTCGATTACACTGGGAGAGTTTACTAGCTGCGAGTATACTCGCCCAATATGTAATATTCCTGTGTGATTAAAGAAACTAACTCGCTACTCGCTGCATAAAAGTTGAGGATTCAAGCTACTCACTGTCGTAACTAAGGAATTTTTCTAAGGTAGACCATGGAACCCTCTATCTGAGAATCTCATTTAGTCTGTTATGGTTTCTCATTAATTTTATCTTATTCGAATAAATAAATAAATAAATATTATATATATATATATATATATATATATATATATATATATATATATATATATATATATATATATATATATATATATATATATATATATATATATATATATATATATATATATATTATATATATATATATTCCACCTCTGTTGGGACCAATATTTAATATTTCCACCAGAGAAAGGAGGAAACTCAGAAATCTGGTCAAACTCAGAGGAACCCCTCACATGGAAACAGTAATCATTCAATGGAAAATCAGAAAAGTACAACCTCAAGTCAGACCAACTAGGGGTACTGAAATGCTGAACAAGGAGATTTACTGACATATTGAAAAATTAAGAGGTTTCCAACACTGGCAAAATTGATAGTAATATTTTTTATTCCTGCATCTTCTACACCAGTGAAAAGAATCTTTTGCATTGTGGGAAAAAGTTTGCCACACTGTTTACTGTATAATCTAAAAAGAATTTTGAAAACTTTAATGTTTACGAAATGCAACAATAAATTTTTTTCATGCTTTTCGATTTTTCACTTAGAAGAGGGGGAGGGGGAGGAGAATGTAAAAGGTTTACAAAATTTATAAAAAACTAAATTTTCAACCACTTTTTTTCCTATTATTTGCGTTAATTAAATTCTAATCTATTTTACAATATTGTTCATAATAATTTAGAAATTAGCAATGGGTCTCAATAGTATTATTTTATTTGCTAATATATATATATATATATATATATAATATATATATATATATATATATATATATATATATATATATATATATATATATATATATATATATATATATATATATATATATATATATATATATATATATAATATATATAATATATATATATATATATATATATATATATATATATATATATATATATATATATATATATATATATATATATATATATATATATATATATATATATATATATATATATATATATATATATATATATATATATATATATATA
>SEYY01024902.1:25000-35000 GCA_009176605.1 Armadillidium nasatum
GTAAAAGGGCAAACCAGCCAAATTCTGTAAGTGACGCGGAAGTAGAGGTAACGTCACGGGTATGCCGGGTATCGAGAGTATTCAACCTTTAACGTTTGTGCAAGTAATATGGAGAGAGGTTACAACGGAGTTTGCTACGCAACGACTGTGTGGCAATCACAGCACTGGCAACTAAAAGGTACGGTCAACGCCAACTAGGCCGACGGTTCGGTGTCTCCCACACAACCATTGGAAGGGTCTTACAAAGGTACGAGTTGACACATGCTCACACAAAGGGCCTGGCCAAGGTAGGCCACGGGCAACAACGGCCGTAGAGGACAGATATATAAGGTTAATGGCAGCTCGCGATCGACATGCAACACCACATGACCATCGTGCCGAGCCGCAAGCTATCCATCAGACCCTTGTTATCACGAATACCATTCGATGTCGCCTCGCGGAGAATGGATATCACCCACGGAAGCCGGCAAGAGGGGCCCCGCTCACCAGAGAGTACCGAAGAGCAAGGATGGCTTTCACACAACAACACCTGAATTGGCGAACCCAGGATTGGGTGAGTATCCGATTAATAGAAGAGTGCCGATTCAATCTACACAGCTTCGAAGGACTTTTCAGGGTTTATCGAAGGCGTCATGAGCGCTATGCAGTTTGCACAATGCAAGAGATACTCCCCTTCGGTGGTGGGTCAGTTATGGTTTGGGATGGTATATCTTTCCATGCCCGCAAGGAGTTACACGTCATTGATGTAGGGTACCTAACCAGGCAACGATACATAACTGACATACTCGAACCGTACCGTCGCACAATTTGGCTCCTACATCGGTGAAGCCTTCGTTCTCATGTAGGAAAACGTCAGACCGCAAGTTGGTTATTATTTCAATACGGTAGGGATTCTAACATTGGACTGGCCCGCGTACAGTCCCGACCTAAACCCCATCGAGAATCTGTGGGACACACTGAAAAGGCAGCTGCGACGGCTACAGCATCAGCCACACAGCCTTAACGACCTGCGACAAACGGTTGTACACTACGGGAGGAACTATCACAGGAAACAATCCAGGACCTCATCTCCAGCAACATGCATCAACGGTGTTTAGCTGTCATACGTGCAAGGGGAAACCACAAAAGGTACTGACAGCCACTGACAGGTGGAATGCACATACACCCTGCAGGTTTGCATCGCACCCTACTTATATGCCACGGTGTACCAGGATCCCGGGGGTTCCCACGGTAGGGCACCACATTATCCCCATGTGCTGTATGTTAACAATGTTACTACCCGTCTTGTATGTTTCCGTATCCTCCTATTGACGTTTGTCCAGTGGTGCGTTAATTTTGCTCTTTAGTATATATATATATATATATATATATATATATATATATATATATATATATATATATATATATATATATATATATATATATATATATATATATATATATATATATATATATATATATATATATATATATATATATATATATATATAATACTCAGATATGATCAAATCCTCAAAATGGATTTTCGATATAAACATCTTTATACGCTATTAAATTTGCATTCAGTTTAAGCTATGGAAAACTTAATCATAATGACATACCTTGTGAGTATAATTCCTAATGGATAACAGACGTTCTACGATGAAAAAGAAGAGTAAAGAAGAGCAGAATCATCAAGTTATCAGACCAACACTCCCTGTACTAACTACTGATGATGGGAAGTTCGAAAATTGCGAAAGTGATTCTTATGGAAGTATCGATGAAGATTCATGCGAAATATTGGAACAACTTAACAGAAATCGTAGCCTTCTTAGAAGAAGATCTTCTCTATCAGCTTTATTTACATTTTGCAATAAAATATCTCCCTCAGAGAATCAAGTCTTTTCCATCCAACTACAGGAAACTGAAAACGAGAGCGATGTACTTGGACAAACTTCTCAACTATTCTTGTCTTCGTCCGAACATAGTAGTCTTTCTAGTTATTCTTATGAAGACTCTACAAACTCTTATATAAATCGAGTAGAATATCTGGAGTCTTATAAAAATAATATAAGAATTAATTCTTTAAAGAAAAAGGCAAGAAGGAAAAGCGAGAGTCTAAATGAAATTTTAAGTCAAGTTCCGCATTTCGTACATACTTCGTTTAATTACGACTTAAAAACTACTTCTAACTTTCCTAAAAAGTTACAGACATTATCTATTCACTCCTTAGAATCATCATCTTCAAAACCCATTAAAAGAATAAACGGAACCTTCGATAAATGGGATCAAACATCTGGATCTCATGATTCCAGGTTGGATTCGGAATCGGGAACAAGTTCTTTGAGAACTCTACACGTGGATGACTTGAGAATCTTTCCTTCGCATCCTGCGTCAAGAGAAACTTTTGGTACACCCAATAATTGGAGCCTAAGGAATTTTGCTCCAGAAGGTGATTTTGAACTCAAGCCAGAAGAAGGAAATAAAGAAAATTTTTCTTTTACCAGAAAGAATTTTCACGATATTGATTTAGAGTGTTGGATGAGTAAACTTCCTCTCGAAAAACAAAGCCTTCCTCTTCATAAGCTTCTAATCCCTGGTAATATATATATATATATATATATATATATATATATATATATATATATATATATATATATATATATATATATATATATATATATATATATTATATATATATATATATATATATATATATATATATATATTATATATATATATATATATATATATATGTGTGTGTGTGTGTGTGTATGTGATGGTGTGGGTGTGGTGGTGGTGGTGTTGTTGTTGTGATGGTGTGGGTGTGGTGATGTTGTGGGTGTGGTGTTGTTGTTGTTGTTGCCGCGAAGTCTTCCCTCAGAAGTGAGGAACCCCATTTCCTGTGGTCACGCATGTAGTTAGTGGACAACACACTGAGCCTAACATAATTTCTGGAAAAACTTATAATTGAAATTTTATATTTGATTTTATTTATATCATAATAATAATATATTTTTAATTCAAAATATTTTTTTTAATTAATTTGTGAGTATAAGAAATAGGAATCATCTTTCTTTACCATTTATTCGTTAATTATCGAAAATTTGATAATTTGCAGCACAATTACAAGAGTTAAGAAATCACTTCAGTGACTGACATTGCTGACGTCAAGTTACTGCTTTCATACGTTTTAACTCTTGCCTCTCCCGATCCTTACAAATTCCGAGTCCATTGATATTGGAAAAAAAAAAAAAAAAAAAAAAAAAAAAAAAAAAAAAAAAAAAAAAACTTTTTCAAAATATTTTAATGAGCAGTTCATTCATTCATTAATGATGATTTGTTTGGAATACTAATCAAGCTATTATGAATTTTTTTTTTTATTTTTTTTTTATACAATGCACCATATCCCGCATGATGCAGGGTGGTGTCGATTGCAGAAATTTAAAATTTCTGCAATCGTACATGGGAAAAAAACTGGTTGAAAAGGTTCCCAGCCTTTAGAACCATGCGAAGAACAATTCTTCATTTGACTCGACTGCGACGAAATAATCATTCATTATTGACCAGAAGTTACTTCTAACTTAAATCTTTTTTCTTAAATCATGAATGAGGTATATAAAATGACGCAAAATTTATATATATTTAAAATTATATGTATTTAAAAGTAAACTTCTTCCAAAGCTCAAAATTAATTAGATGTAGGTGTTATAGTTAGAACTAATAAAATATATACCTTTGGAAAGTCAGAAATAAATATTTCCTTGATAATGAATTTTGATTTTTCTTTAGATTGGCTGTTTTCATAGGCAGGATTGGAATAGCCTACGTCTTTAAGAATTTGGAGGGACAAACAAAGTAATATTTGATTAACTTTTGTAAAAACTAGTGATAAGAAATTTTTAAAATTTTCGCTATTAAATGCGAAATAGGGTTTGTTTGAAAATAATGTAATGTCAAGTCGAACTTGCGACCTTTTGTAAAAATGAAACTACTATCCAGTTCCTGTATCCATAGTATAAGTATTCTGGACTTTTATTCTGTATCATTCCTACAAATAATAATTAGGACTCGCGAGACAAAGGCTATTTTAGCCTAGGTATTGCCACAGCCTATGGTTCCGCCTAAGCCTATAAACAAACGTCAGCTTCGTTTACTATAAGTCAAAAACACACCAAAAATGAGTCTTTTCACCCAAATTAAACGAAAAACATCAGCTTTTTGCCATATAAATTTCTCATTATTCTAAAATCCAATTTTTAAGATTTAAAAATCGTTGAACATTATTATTATTATTATTATTATTATTATTATTATTATTATTATTATTATTATTATTATTAATCCGAGTGGAGTTGACAAAGAAAATCTAAAACAAAGGATTTATAAACATATTTAAATAAGTGCCTTTAAAAAGTATACTACTTCTACTAACTAATAAATAATAATAATAATAATAATAATAATAATAATAATAATAATAGCAATAATAATAATAGCAATAATAATAATAATAATAATAATAATAATAATAATAATAATAATAATAATAATAATAATAACGTAATTAATAATAATAATAATAATAATAATAATAATAATAATAATAATAATAATAATAATAATAATAATAATAATAATAATAATAGTAATAATAATAATAGTTAATAAGAATCCATCTATCAGAGGTCTTTAGAGCACGCCATTCTGATGAATATTTTAAAAGCTTTCAAATGCCACAAAAACACGAATCACGCAAATAGACCATCCGATATAATCATTTGAAAATACGCTTAATGGTTTCGAACAAAATGATACTAATTAGTGTTCGACGCTGCTCTCTCTCTCTCTCTCTCTCTCTCTCTCTCTCTCTCTCTCTCTCTCTCTCTCTCTCTCTCTCTCTCTCTCTCTCTCTCTCTCTCTCTCTCTCTCTCTCTCTCTCTCTCTCTCTCTCTCTCTCTCTCTCTCTCTCTCTCTCTCTCTCTCTCTCTCTCTCTCTCTCTCTCTCTCTCTCTCTCTCTCTCTCTCTCTCTCTCTCTCTCTCTCTCTCTCTCTCTCTCTCTCTCTCTCTCTCTCTCTCTCTCTCTCTCTCTCTCTCTCTCTCTCTCTCTCTCTCTCTCTCTCTCTCTCTCTCTCTCTCTCTCTCTCTCTCTCTCTCTCTCTCTCTCTCTCTCTCTCTCTCTCTCTCTCTCTCCTTTTTTATCAGATTTTCTTCTCTTTTTCTGTTTATTATATTTCTTATTAATGTTCTTTCTTTTTCTTATATTCTTATTCTTCTTTCATTTTATCACATTTTCTTTTTATTCTTTTTATCATATTTTTTCTTTCTCTCTCTTTTCATCATACTTTTTTACTTTCTTTTTATAGTATTTTCTTCTTTTTCTTTTTATCATATTTTCTTCTTATTCTTCTTCATTCCACAATCTCTCTCTCTCTCTCTCTGACCGAGACCTTGACATCTCCTTCTTTAAATATGTATTTGATGCATGAGGCAATTATTAAAAAAGAAAATTGTCAATTACATTCAAACAAATATATATCATTAATTATTAATACTTCTCCGAAATAATGTTACAAAAAATTAAATACTCCTTTGTTTGTTTAAAAAATTTGTTGTTGTTGTTATTATTATTGTTATGTAAATCAACTTTCCTTTCATTATATTTGCTAAGGTAAATGTAAATTAATAGTTAATAGTGCATAATAACAGGTAATTATTTATAATCACCATAAATATGGTAAATATAATACATGTCAAGAGACAATAAAGAGGCAAATGCATGGCACATGGGCATTTGTCTACAGGGGAGCTTTAACTTCCTTACCCCTTCCCCTAAACTCCTGAGTAACTGGAAAAATTTCAAAAGCTTTTTATTTATATATATATATATATATATATATATATATATATATATATATATATATATATATATATATATATATATATATATATATATATATATACATATATATATATATATATATATATATATATATATATATATATATATATATATATATATATATATATATATATATAATAATAATATATTATACAGTCTTGAGTATAGGGTGAAATAAAGAGCCAAATGCATGGCACACGAGCATATTTCTACAGCGGAACTTTAACTCCCTAACTCCTCCCCCCAAACTCCTGAGTAACTGGAAAAATTTCAAAAGCTTTTTATTTTTATTATATATATATATATATATATATATATATATATATATATATATATATATAATATATATAATATATATATATATATATATATATATATATATATATATATATATATATATATATATATATATATATATATATATATATATATATATATATATATATATATATATATATATATATAAGGTTCTCATGACGCCTTTAGCTACAGTCTTGAGTGGGGAGGAATTGAGCCCGGATTCCCCAGCCATTGTATCTTACATAGCGGCTTGCATTCCTTGTTTCGCATGGCCCGCCCTTTTAAGATGGACTGTGACGCAACGAGCAACGGTATATGAACAGCTGATGAATGGTATAAGGTAATTCTTCGAAACCTTTCAACGCTTTTTTTTTTTTTTTAATACTTATTGGGTTAATTGACTACGGATATATTTATAATTGGAGATAAATGTATATAATTTAAGACTGTTCTTAAGGTTAATTGTAGACACTGCTGCTACTACTACTACTACTACTAATAAAAATAATAATACAAGTGTTAATTTTCTGTATTATTATTATTATTAGTAGTAGTAGTAGTAAATCTTAATACAGCTAATAAGTCTAATAATCCAAATAATAATAATAAGTCTAATAATATATCCAATAATAAATCTAATAATAAGTCTAATTACATTAGAATTAAAGTATTTTTGATTTTTCAAAATTTAATTTTTTTTTAATTTAGTTTTATTTATTTATTTATTTTATTTTTTTATTTTAATTATCTCAGATATTTCGATATAAGAGTGGCGATGAAGAACAATAAATTCCACTTCGTTCACGGACTTTATGGAGCTGATTTGGAGGATTTGCTCGCAGAGGTTTCTATCTATCTATCTATCTATCTATCTATCTATCTATCTATCTATCTATCTATCTATCTATCTATCTATCTATCTATCTATCTATCTATCTATCTATCTATCTATCTATCTATCTATCTATCTATCTATCTATCTATCTATCTATCTATCTATCTATCTATCTATCTATCTATCTATCTATCTATCTATATATATATATATATATATATATATATATATATATATATATATATATATATATATATATATATATATATATATATATATATATATATATATATATATATATATATATATATATATATATATATATATATATATATATATATATATATATATAGGTAAGAGACTTTTTGACATTAAGATCTGGCGAAGTGGTTCTCCTAGATTTCCAACACCTTTACGGTCTAACTAGAGAAGATCATATATTTTTGGGAGATTTACTCAAAAACATATTTTCAGGGTTAATATGTCCACCGTACGAGTCTCTCGCTCATCTCACGTTGCTTTACCTCATAAGGCATAAATATCAGGTTTGACCGTTTGAGTCTTTGTGTATAACTCTCTTTTTTCTATCGCATAAGGTGGTATTAAATATCTTGCAGTCCATTTTGAATGATTTTTTATACCACAATTGCAAATGTAAAGCTAACACTTTTCTACACAAATATTAGGTAGAGTTTTATCTATCATTCTAAATTTTCATTTAACATCTTTCAGAAGTTCGTTTATTTCCAGTAAGTTACCAATAAAGAACATATTTTCGGATTTTAACCAGATATTCATTTGGGATAAAATTTACAATTTTATTTTTGTTTATGTATTTTAAAAATATAAAATAATTCTTTCAGAATATTGTTAATTTTTGAAATGACGCCACAAGAGATTTTGACTGTTTCTCTTGAAAAGGGGGCTATAGATATATGGATTTTTATATTATATATATAACACTAAGCAAAATTGGTGGGTATAATTAATTTTAAAAATTTAAAGCCTAAATGGCAAATCAAATTTTTCAAAACGCCGGGCAGAGCCCTTTCAAAGGGGGCACATCGTAAAGATAAATTAAAAAAAAATAAAATTAAAATACAATAAATAAGAATAATATAATTTCCCATAAATAAAAATAATAATAATAAATAATACAACTTTTATTTGAGTCATTTCCTCAAACGTACGAAATAGCCAGCAAATCGGACAACAGGACGTGATTTCCCTGAATTTAAGGATTCATATGATCGTAATGAGTATATGCCACGCCTCATTTTTTAAGTGTCAGAGGCAAAGAAATCTCTCTAAAATATTTACAAAAAATTTTTATTTTGCATTCATCATGTTCAGAGGTCATTTCCTCAAAATGTACATAATAATTAGCAAATCGGACAACAGGCGTGGCATATACTCATCTGACGAATCCTTAAAGTCAGGGGAATCACGTCCTGTTGTCCGATTTGCTGGCTATTCCGTACGTTTTAAGGAAACCAACATGAACCAACATTAAAATTTATATAAATATTTTAGGAGATTTCTTGACCTCGACACGAAAGCCAACTGATCATACTCATTATGAGGAAATGACTCCAAATGATCAGAAATGAGAGTTTTGTCAAAATTTTTGACTATTGATGTTAATTAGGCTTATTACTTTGACTTTGAGGAATGAAAAACTGGGGATATAACATTTTTCATGTATTATATTTTTATGAATTTCTTTGGACTGGGACAGTCTCGATAGGCCCTTGTATCTTCTAACTGTCTCTATTTTCCTATGTCGTCCTTTCACTCGAATTTGCTGGAAATATTTGAACATTTTGAGGAAATGACCTTTGCATTCATAATGCAGCCAAAAATTTCTCATGTAATATTTTGAATTGCTTGCTGACACTTATAAAAATGAGGCGTGGCATATACTTATTATGATCTTATGAATCCTCAAAGTCAGGGGAATCACGTCCTGTTGCCGATTTGCTGGCTATTCCGTACGTTTTGAGAAATGACCTATTGAACATTCTGTTGAACATTTAATGCAATTATAAATAAAGGAATTTTTGAAAAGATTTCTTTGAATCTGACACTTTCCTTAAAAATGAGGCGTGGCATATATTGGAAGGTACTCCTTGATCTGCCTTGAGGTTGGAGTAGTTATTAGTTTAACTTATTATATTGATAAACATTTTACATTTCAGTATATATATATATATATATATATATATATATATATATATATATATATATATATATATATATATATATATATATATATATATATATATATATATATATATATATATATATATATATATATATATATATATATATATATATATATATTACATACCAGTCATATTATCACTGTTTTACAGGTTCTGATATTCTACCGCCATTCGGACAATCCCGAGGAAGAGGGATTCTGGCCAGACACCCTTCTTCCCAACCCTTGGCCTCAGAGTACGGACGTGGATTCCATGATGGATTTTGTCAAAGAAGAAATAGAGAGAAAAAGTCACAGGAAGTTTTTCGTAACCCAGTTAGGTGTCATTGTTAATATTTAAAAAAAAAAAAAAAAAAAAATGTGTGTAGTGTAGAGAAAGTTCATGTGTTCTGAACTCAGACCCCAATGATCCTAAGCATGACAAAAAAAATTCAAGTACAAACAGGTACATATATTATAGTCTGTGAACCTTATCGACGCAAACAAAATCCATCAATCTCTTTTTGAAGATTTTGGCACAATGCACCACATCCTTATATTACCTATACAAAAATTAAAACTGAAACAGACAGATAAACATTTACTTCTTTGATGAAGATAAATTTAGGGCACTATCTTCTCTATCCTTTTAAATAAATTATACTTAACTGTTAAGATAATTAAGGAAAATTTTGCAAGATTTAAAGAACATTAAATTTTAAAGAAAATAGACTTTATAGGGATTTCTTTTATCGTTGTTTATACATGAAACTGTAAAAT
>SEYY01024902.1:45000-70000 GCA_009176605.1 Armadillidium nasatum
TATATATATATATATCCCAGAATACACCTAATTAAAATATTTGAATATTTATTTCAATGTTTATATGTACCAGTACATTTATTCACCAGAGTTGGGAAAATTCAGTTACAGTTAGTAGTTTTCCTATTGAATTTAATTTTCCTCACTTTAAGGTCTCCAACAAGGTTCTCTTAAGAGATTTACATTAAGCTTGCGCATGAGTGGATTTCCTTTTATTTTAAATTTCAGCTCTTTCCTTGAAAGGGGCCTAGCTAGTGAGTGGGGCAAAGGGTTTTAAAAAAAAAAAAAAAAAAAAAAAAAAAAAAAAAAAAAAAAAAAAGTTAACAAAACCTTAAACTGTTTAACTTTTCTTTTAAAATTTAATAATAATAATAATAATAATAATAATAATAATAATAATAATAATAATAATAATAATAATAATAATAATAATGTGATTTATCCAAATTCAAGAACTTTTTTGGCAAATCTGAGATATGAGGATTAGATATGTTTTTTATTTTATTTTTATTTTAGGATAAATAATAATAATAGAATTTTAACTTGTTTTTTTTTTTTTTTTTTTTTTTTTTCCTTCCCTCACAGGCAGAGCCTTTTTCAAGGAAGGGGCATAATTAAAGAATAAAAGAAAACCCACCCAGCATAACGCAGATCGCTCAGGTGGATGCATACAAAGGATTTAAAGAGAGGAAGGTTAAATACAGCAGGAAAAACAGAAGGAGGCAGGGGGTTCCACAGAACAGAGATGGCTGTATTTTGAGAAGTAGAATAATACAAATTACAAATTTAATTTGTACATTTAAAAAAGTACTTGAAAACACTTGATTTTTTCCAAGTACATTAGGCTCAAGTACAAGTACTCGAAAATTTGTACTTAGGTACAAATACAAGTACTTGTACTTGGACCCAAGCCTGAAATATATATATATATATATATATATATATATATATATATATATATATATATATATATATATATATATATATATATATATATATATATATATATATATATATATATATATATATTATGTCTCCTCTGGTGGGCAAAGGCCAAAGGCCTACCATAATCCACCAGAGTTGGGGAGCATTCGAAATCGGGTCGCTAATGGCCGACGTGACCCGATACACGGCGTTTAAAAGTGTGCAAGTCAAAGGAAGTTGGGAAAACAGATAAAGGGAGTGTGTTCCAGACTTTACCAGTAGAGTACATGTAAGAGTGAGCATAGCGGTTAAGTCTGGGGTCGGAGAGTTGGACAGAGAAAGGATGAGACTGTGTAGAAAGTCGTGTCGCACGAGCCCTTCTCAATGAAGGAGGTATGCGACGTGAGAGTTCAGAAGAGCAATGTCCGTTGTAATAGCGATAGTATAGAGAAGAGTGACGCAACAATTCGACAGGAAGAAAGAGATTGGAGAGAGTTAGTAAGAGCGGGAGAGTTGATAAGACGAAAAGCCCTAGACTCCACCTTTTCAAGAAGAGCTGTATGTGTGGAACCACCCCAGATGTGCGAGGCGTACTCCATACAGGGGCGAACAACACCCCTATACAGAGCAAGCAACTGGGGTGGCGTAAAAAAAACTACAAAGGCGCCTCAGAACACCCAACCTCTTAGAAGCTTGCTTAGAGAGAGAGAAGTAATGTGATCTTTCCAAGAAAGATCACGAGAAAAAGAAACACCGAGAATATTGAGAACAGATGAAGGTTTGAGTTGAGTGTTTTCGAAGAAGATGTCATAGTTGTGTGGAAGATTGTGTCGAGTAGAAAGATGGAGGAATTGAGTTTTTTGAGACATTGAAAACGACCATGTTTTCTCTCCCCCAATTTGAAATACGAGAAAGATCAGAGGTCAGCTGCTCCAAGGCCATCCTTCTTAAATCTATCAACTGCTGTTGGGAGGGACGTCTTTCAAATTGAAAGGAATAATGAAGGGTGGAGTCATCGGCATAGGAGTGTATAGGAGACGAAGTAATAGAGAGAAGATCATTGATGAAAATTAGAAAAAGAGTTGGGGATAGGACAGATCCTTGAGGAACACCACTATTTATAGATTTATAGGATGAACGGTGGCCGTCTACAACAGCTGCTATAGAACGGCCGGAAAGGAAATTAGAGAGAAGGTCACAGAGAGAAGGATAGATTCCGAAAGAGGGAAGTTTAGAAATCAAAGCTTTGTGCCAGACTCTATCGAAAGGCTTTCGATATGTCTAGCGCCACAGCGAAAGATTCACCGAAACCCTGAAGAGCGGAGGACCAAGAGTCAGAAAGTAGGGAAAGAAGATCACCAGTAGAACGTTCTTTACGAAAGCCATACTGGCGATCAGAGATAAGATTAGAAGAATTGAGATGTTTCCAAATCTTCCTGTTAAGGATAGATTCGAAAACTTTAGAAAGAACGGAGGTTAAAGAAATAGGACGATAGTTAGAGGGTTGAGAGGGGTCCCCCTTCTTCGGCACAGGCTGAATGAGCGCACGTTTCCAGCAAGAAGGGAAGGTCGAAGTAGAAAGGCAAAGACGAAATAGTTTACCAAGGCAGGGTGCAAGCTCGGAAGCACAAGTTTTGAGAACCGCAGGAGGAATACCATCAGGACCATACGCCTTCTTAGTGTTAAGCTCAGAGAGAGCAGAAATGACATCTTTAGAAGAAATTATAATATTAGGCATAAATGAGTTGTAGGGGGTTGAAGGAGGAGGAATAGCTCCGGAATCGTCTAAGGTAGAATTAGAAGCAAAAGTTTGAGCAAAGAGTTCAGCTTTAGTAGAAGGTAAAATGGCAGTTGTACCATCAGAAGAAACTAGAGGAGGGAAAGAGGAAGAAGCAAAGTTAGAGTTGACAATTTTTTGCAAAAAGCCAGAAAGGGCGAGATGAAGAGGAACCAGAAAGATTATTGCATTTGCGACGGAGAAAAGAGTTTTTGGTATCTCGAAGAATAGATTTTGCACGATTCCGGGATGAAATATAAGTTGAATGGGTTTCAGGGGTTTGAAGACGACGGTAATCTCTGAAGGCAGCATCCCTGCGGCGGATAGCGCGAGAACAAGTAGAGTTAAACCAAGGTTTGTTAGGTTTAGTTGAAGGGAAAGAATATGGAATGTACGCCTCCATGCCAGAGAGAATCACCTCAGTTATATGCGCTCAGCACACTCCGAGGGATCCCTCCCACGAAAGCAATAATCATTCCATGGAAATCAGAGAAGTACAACCGCAAGTCAGACCAGCTTAGCAGCACCGAAGTGCCACAAACGTCTCCTCGCCGAAGGCGGGGTCGTTCTTGCGGAAGACTTGAAGAGACAGAACAAGATACGAAGATAAGAAGGTGATCGGATGAACCCAGAGGAGGAAAGAGTTTAACAGTATAAGGAGAAGGATAAGAAGTAAGGAAAAGATTAAGTATGTTGGGTTCATCACCAAGGCGATCAGGGATACGGGTAGGGAGTTGCACCAACTGCTCAAGGTTGTTCTGGATAGAAAAGTTGAAGGCGAGTTCACCGGCTGGATCATGAAAACTAGATGAAAGCCATTGGCGGTGGTGAACATTGAAATCACCTAAAATGATGATTTCAGAGAAAGGAGAAGAAGATAGAATGTGCTCTATTTTGGAGTTTAAATAGTCGAAGAATTTTTTATTGTCAGTAGAATTAGGAGATAAATAAACAGAACAAATAAATTTAGTAGTAGAATTGCAAGAGAGCTTAAGCCATAAGGTAGAAAATTCAGGAGACTCCAAATTAGAGACACGAGAGCAAATAACATCGTTGCGCACATATGCGCAACAACCGCCTTTGGCTGAAAATTGAGGATAGAGACAGTAGGAGGTAACAGAGTAAGGTTTGCTGTCAGCACACTCAAGCAACTGAGTTTCGGTTAGAAACAAGAGATGAGGTTTAGAAGAAGAGATGGTGTTCGACAAAGGGGAAATTAGAAAAAAGAATATATATATATATATATATATATATATATATATATATATATATATATATATATATATATATATATATATATATATATATATATATATAATACCGTATATCAAATCAAAATCCTCCCCCAGGAAGGGTTATTAGCCCTGTCAGTAGGTTCTTTCGAGGATGAACTAAGGGTTTCACGAGCCGACAGCAAACATCCGCTGACTGGTCAGGTCTATCACAGATACTGATTTTGATCCCACCTGCAGTAAGCATTCCGCAGACGTACTTATTATGCATAAGTGGGCGGAAGCTATTTTTTTTTTTTTTTTAAATTTAAAAACTAATTTTCAAACTGAAAGGTAAATGTCTTGGAACTTTCATAAAATCATCTCTATAGAACAATAAAGGACCACTAAAATGGTGAAAAAAATAGAGCTCCAAACCGATTAGTTACCTATTTATTACAGTTACAAAGTCAGTGAAATCAATGATTTACCAAATTGGACTATGATTTTTTTTTTTTAATTGTAAAGATTAATTTTAGAACCCAAAGGGAAATTTCTCTGAATATTTAGGAAATCATTTCTAAAGAGCTATAAAAGACAAATCTAATTTTGAAAAGAACAGAGGTTCAAACGGTGTAGTTACCTATTTATTACAGTTGCAAAATTAATGGTAACAATGACTTACAAAATTGGATATTCCAATTTATTTTTTAATTTTAAAATAAAATTTCTAGGAATTTTCATTAAATCATCTCTATAGAACTATAAAAGAACAATCAAATGGTGAAAAGAACAGACTTCAAAACAACTAGTTGACTATTTATTATAGTTGCAATGTCAGTGGTAACAATGATTTTACCAAATTGGACTTTTTTTTTTTAATTTAAGGACAAATTTTTGAACCAAAAGGGAAATTTCTCAGTAACTTTCATGAAATCACCTCTATAGAACTATAAAAGGCAAATCAAATGGTGAAAAGAACAGAGCTTCAAACCTAGTAGTTATTTATTTATTAAAGTTGCAAAGTCAGTGGTAACAAGGATTTAAGAAATTGGACCCTTCTTTTAATTTAAGGACAAATTTTCGAACCCAAAGGGAAACTTCTTGGAATTTTCATGAAATTAACTCTACAGAACTATAAAAGTCCAATCTAATGGTAAAAAGAACAGAGTTCCAAACCCAGCAGTTATCTATTTAATTAGACTTTAGCAAAGCTTTTGATAAGGTACCCCATGTTAGGCTGATGCAAAAGTTGTAACAGTGTGGTATAGGTGGAATGGTACACAATTGGATTAAAGAGTGGTTAAAGAACAGAGGGCAGTGTGTATTACCTAATGGTAATAAGTCATTATGGGAAACGGTGAAGAGTGGGGTCCCACAGGGTTCTGTGCTGAGACCACTTTTGTTCCTTATATATATAAATGATTTAGACAAAGGTCTTAAATGTAAGGTTTCTAAGTTTGCAGATGATACAAAAGTGGTCACCTCAGTAAGGAATAATGATGGATATATAAAGCTTCAAGGTGATCTAGATAGACTTCTTGGTTGGGCAGAGAGATGGCAAATGAACTTAAATAGTAAAAAATGTAAAGTTCTTCATGTAGGTTATTCAAATGAAGGATTTAATTATGAAATGAATGGGGAGTGGCTTGAGATTGTGGACCTTGAAAAGGATTTAGGTGTGATTATTAGCAGTAATCTGAAGGTGGGTGATCAATGTTTGGAAGCAAGGAATAGAGCTAATAAGATGTTAGGTATAATTAATCACAATGTAGTTTACAAGAGCAAAGAGGTTATAAGCAAGCTATATAATAGCTATGTTAGGCCAGCATTAGAGTATTGTGCACAGGTTTGGACTCCTCATTTAAGAAAAGACATAGATATGCTGGAGAGAGTACAACGTTGAGCAACAAGGATGATTTCTGGCTTTGAAAATAAGAGCTATGAAGAGAGGTTGAAGGAGTTAGGAATGTTCTCGGTTGAAAGGAGATTTCTCAGAGGGGATATGTTCAAAGTTTACAAAATATTTGCATTTTTTTGGTAGTGGGTGATGGTTCATTGAATATTGCATGTATAATGGGCTTAGTTTTATTTTTATCTTTGCATGAATGAACTGATAACTAGGGATAGGATAGACCTAGTCTTTCGTGCATGTATTAGTATTGACATTGTTATTATTTGCTTGGACTGGGACAGTCTCGATAGGCTCTTGTGGGTCTCTATTTTCCTATGTTCCAGTTACAAAGTCAGTAGTAACAATGATTTACCCAAATGAATAATTCTTTTTTTTAACTTAAAGAAAACTTTTCAAATCTACAGTAAAGTTTTTCGGAACTTTCATTAAATCATGTCTATAGAACTATAAGTCTAATTTAATGATAAAAAGAACAGAGATCCAAACCCAGTAGTTACCTATTTATTACAGTTGCAAAGTTAGTGGAATCAATAATTTACTAAATTGGGCATTACTTTTTTTATTTAAGGATTAAATTTCTCTCATGCACAGGGAAATAAATTGTCTTGGTACTTTCAGCTCTATAGAACTATAAAAAACCAATCTAATGGTTAAAATAACAAGCTCCAATCACTGTAGTTACATATTTATTACAGATGCAATGTCAGTGGTAATAATGATTTACCAAACTCAACATTACAGTTTCTCTATTAATTTTAAAGCTAAATTTTCGAACCTAAAGGGAAATTTCTCGGTAACCTTCATAAAATCACCTCTATACAACTATAAAAGACAAATCAAATGATGAAAAGAAGAGAGCTCCATACCCAGTAGTTACCTATTTATTACAGTTACAAAATTAGTGGAATCAATGATTTCCCAATTTGTACATTACATTTTTGTTTAATTTCAGGACAAATTTTCAAACAAAAAGGGAAACTTCAGGGAACTTTCATGGAATCACCTCTATAGAACTATAAAAGATCAATCAAATGATGAGAAGAACCGAGATCCAAACCCAGTAGTTACCTATTTATTACAGTTACAATGTTAGTGGAATCTAAGATATACCAAATTGGACATTACAATTTTTATTAATTTTAGGGAGAAATTTTTGAACATAAAAGGAAATATTTTGGAACTTTCTTTATATAACTATAAAAGACCAATCTAATGGTGAAAAAGAATTGAGCTCCAAACAATGTAGTTACCTATTTATTACAGTTGCAAAGTCAGTGGTAACAATGATTTATAAAATTGTACATTAGTATTCTTTGTTTTAAATTTAAAGACTAATTTTCGAACCCAAAGAAAGTTTCAAGGAACTTTCATGAAATCACTGTAGAACTATAAGAGACCAATTAAATGGTAAAAAGAACAGAGTTCCATACTCATTAGTTGCCTGTTTATTACAGTTGCATAGCTAGTGGAATCTAATATTTACCAAATTGGACATTCCTTTTTTTTTTTAGGGACAAATTTCTGAACAAAAATGAAAATTCTCAGAACTTTAACGTAGTCATATCAATAGAAGTATAAAAATTTAATCAAATGGTGAAAATAACAGAGCTCCAAACCTAGTAGTTACCTATTTATTACAGTTGCAAAGTCTGTGGAATCAATGATTTACCAAATAGGACATTACAATTTTTTATTAATTTTAATGAAAAACTTTCACACCCAAACTGAAATTTCTCAGAATTTTCATTAAATCACCTCCATAGAACTATAAAAGATCAATCTTATGGTGAGAAGAACAGAGCTCCAAACGATGAAGTTACCAATTTATTACAGTTGCAAATTCAGTGGTAATAATGATTTCCCAAATTGGACTTTACAATTTTTTTTTAAATGTAAAGGTCAATTTTCAAACTCAATGGGAAATTTCTCGGAATTACATTAAATCACCTCAACATAACTTTAAAGATCAATCTAATGGTGAAAAGAAAAGAGCTACAAATGATGTAGTTACCTATTTATTACAGTTGCAAAGTCAGTGGAAACAATAATATATCAAACTGAACATTACAATTTTTTTTTTTTAATTTAAGGACCAATTTTTGAAACCAAAGGTAAATTTCTCAAAACTTTCATAAAATGACCTCTAAAGAACCATAAAAAAAAATCAAATGGTGAAAAGAACAGATATTCAAATCCATTATTTACCTATTTATTTCAGTTGCCAAACTGGACATATTTTTTCCTAAAGGACAAATTTTTGAATCCAAAGGGAAATTCTTGGATTTTCATGTAATCAACTCTATAGAACTATAAAAGACCAATCAATGCTGAAAAGAACAGAGCTCCAAACCCAGAATTTACCTATTTATTACAGTTGCAAAGTTAGTGGAATCAATGATTTACCAAATTGAACATTACTATTTTTTTAATTTTAAGTAATTAAATTTAGGGGGCCCTCCAAAAAATTTTTAAACAATTTTCAATGGACATGAAAAGATAATTTTTTAAAGAGTTAGCATTTATAAATCAAAATTTTTTCCCCGAGTTGATTCAGAGAGGTAGTTTTTTTTTTATATATATTTTCCCATTTTGACTTTTTTCACTAAATTCTTCATAAAATCTATAATTTATTTATTTTTTTATTATTTTTAAAAAAATAATTGGGAACATACGCAAGGAATCAAATGAGCCTAAGATATCGATAATACGTAATGGTTTAGGTAGTTTGACTCTTATCCAAAGTAATCAAAAATTTAGATATTTTCATTTCTTGTAAAATTTTGACCTCCAAATGAATGCTTTTATTTGAACCAGATTTTCAATTGCAATAAGACTTCGTAAATATCTTCCTCTAACTTTCTCTAATTCACATGGAAAGTTTGAAAAAGAACACCTGATTCATTTTTTCTAATGAATTTTTTTCTTTGAAAAGTGTCATTTTGAAAAATTGGGGAAAAAACAAAAGCGTGCTTTGAGAGCATGACTTCAAATGGACATATCTCAGTAACCATTTAGAATTATCAAAACTAATTACATATTTGGAATCAGGAGAACATTTTCTATAAAAATATTCCAAAAAGAATTTTAAAAATTAAAACAAAGTTTTTTTCCTTATACAGGGATTTTAAGGATTTTCAAGGACATTCAACTTGTGTTACTTGGAATGACTTTTTCTCAGGAACCATTTGTAATTATGAAAACTAATTACAGATTTGGAATCTACAAAGATTTTACTAAAATACTGCTTAAAAAAAAAAAGTTTTTCACCCCTAAAAGTTGATGTTCTAACATAGGGTCCCCATTTTTAATTTTTTTTGAGTGGTCATATCTCGGCAACCATTTGGAATTATGGAAAACTAATTTCAAATTTGGAATAAGGATAAAATGTTTTAAAAATAGTGAGATAGTTTAAAAAAAATATAAAAAAATTTAAAAAAATTGCCTTGTGGGCATCAAATTCCAACAGCTTCAAGGCCATTCGAAAGGAGGCATTTTAAAAATCTTTTTCTCAGAACCGTTTGGAATTATGAAAAGTTTGTTACATATTTGGAATCAGCACAGATTTTACTAAAAATTTTACTGAAACATTTATTAAATAAACTCTACTGAACTTTAAAAGACCAATCAAATGGTGAAAAGAACACAGCTCTATACCCAGTAACTACCAATTTATCACAATTGCAAAGCTAGTGGAAAACAATAGTTTTACCAAACTGAATATTACATTTTAATTTAAGGACTAGGCTTTCGAACCCAAATGGAATTTCTCAGAACTTTCATGAAATCTCTACAGAACTACAAAATATCAATGAAATGGTGAAAAGAACAGAGCTCCAAACCTAGTAGTTACCTATTTATTTCAGTTACAAAGTTAGTGAAATCAATAATTTAACAAATTAGACATTACTTTTTTGGTTTATTTAAGGACAAATTTTCGAACCCAAACGTAAACTTCACAGAACTTTCATGAAATCACCTCTATATAACTACTATAAGAGACCAATCAAATGCTGAAAAGAACAGAGATTCACACCCAGTAGTTAAATATTTATTACAGTTGCAAAGTAAGTGGAATCAATGATTTACCAATTTGGACATTTCAATTTTTTATTAGTTTTAAGTACAAATTTTCAAACCCAAAAGAAAACTTCAGGAAATTTTCATTTAATCACCTCTTAGAGAACAATAAAAGACCAATCTAAAGGTGAAAAGAACAGAGCTCCAAACCCATTAGTTACCTATTACGGTTGCAAAGTTAGTGGAACTTAAGATTTACATAACTGGACATTCCCTTTTCTTTTCTTTTTTTTTAAGGACAAGTTTTTGAATCCAAAGTGAAATTCTCAGAATACTAATATAATCGTGTAAATTGAATCATAAAAGTCCAATCAAACAGTGAAAATAACAGAGCTCCAAACCCAGTAGTTACCTATTTATTACAATTGCAAAATTAGTGGAATCAATGATTTACCAAATTTGATTTTTTTTTTTTTTTTTTTTTTTTTTTAATTATTTATTATTATTATTATTATTATTAAGGACAAATTTTCAACCTCAAAGGGAAATTTCATGGAAAATTCAAGAAGCCATATCTATAGAACTATAAAAGGTCAAAATATTGGTGAAAAGAAGAGATACAAACCCAGTAGTTCCCTATTTATTAGTGGAATCAATGATTTACCAAATGAGAAATTACTTTTTTTTTAATTTTAAGGACCAATTCTTGAACCCAAAGGGAAATTTCTTGGAACTTTCATGAAATCAACTCAATAGAACTACAAAAGGCCAATCTAATGGTGAAAAGAACAGAGCTCAAAACCCAGTAGTTACAAATTTATTATAGTTGCAAAGTTAGTGGAATCAATGATTACCAAATTAGACATAATATTTTTTTTAATTTTAAAGACAAATTTTTGAACCCAAAGGGAAATTCCTCGGAACTTTTATTAACTCACTTATATAGAACTATAAAAGACCAATCAAATGGTGAAACGAAACAGTGTTCCAAACTTTGTATTTACCTATTTACTACAGTTGCAAAGTCAGTGGTAACAATGATTTACCAAACTGGACATTACAATTTTGTATTAATTTTAAGACAGTTGGTAAGAAAAGGGCATATACCTTTTTTTTAATAAAGCAGGGAAAAAAACCTTGTTAAAAGCTTTTGTAGTTAATAGATTTTTGAATATATAGTCAAAATTTCAGGTCTTTCCGACCAGTATTTATCACAGTTGCAATGTCAGTGGTAACAATGATTTACCAAATTGGACATTACAATTTTTTTTAATTTAAAGACAAATTTCATTAAATCACCTCTATAGAACTATAAAAGACCAATCAAAAAATGAAAAGAATAGAGCTCCATCCAGTAGTTGCCTATTTATTGGTTACAAAGTTAGAAGAATCAATGATTTACCAAATTGGACATTACTTTTTTATTTACTTTTTTTAAGAAAAATTTTTTGAACCCAAAGAGAAATTCTCAGAATACTAATATAATTATGTAAATTGAATCATTCAAAGATGCGAAGGGCAAAGTGTACATCTCTATAGAACTATAAAAGACTTCAATCTAATGGTGAAAAGGCTCTCCCCTACAGCGACACTGAAGAGGTATATATTAATTTTAATATTGATATTAAAACTGATATCCCAAACTACTTGTGAAAGTTAACACTTTTAATATTAAATCAGAATATAAAGATTTGAAAGATATACAAAGAAGGTAACAATCACTCACTTGATTAAATAAAAGTAGCAATCAAAATTACAATAAAGAAGTGCAACGAAATATTAATTTTAAAATAAGTATATCTTTGTTAAATGATATCTCAAAGTACTCAGAAGTCTACATTTTAATATTTAAAAAAAACTAGCAAGGACATAACATAATCACTTCAAGTACATTAAGCACTTGCATAAATTAAGAATATCAATTGAAATTAACACATGCAAGTGGTATAAATACTGATTTTTAGACATTTGTTTGAATTAACCAATATTTCAAGGAACATACGGATGTCTAAGATTTAATAATAACCAGAATGTAAAATTTTGAAAGATATAAAAAGGAGATAACAATCACTTGCTTAAATTAACGAAGTAATTGAAATTACAAAGCTGAAGTGGAACAAAATAAAAATTATTTTTTTAAACATTTGTATGTTAACAGATTTCTCAAAATACTTATAAAAGTCAGCTCCTTAATATTAAGTCAGATTTAAAATTCTGAAAAATCTGCCAAGAGAATATCATAATCACTTGCAAAAAGTAACGTGGTAATAGAAATTTAGAAATATTAGTATTATAAAAAAAAATATTAATATTTAAACATTGTTGCTGTTCACGGACATTCCAAGGTACATACGAAAATCTACACTTTAATATTAGGTTAGAATGTAAAATTTTAAAAGGTCTTCCAAGGAGATAACAATCACTTGCATAAATTAATGTAGTCAAAATTACGACAAACAAGTTTAATAAAATATTCATTTTTAAACATTTATATTTGTGTACAATGATATCCCAAAGTACTTACAGAAGTCTATGCATCAATATTAAAGCCAGAATGTAAAACAAACAGAATTATTAACGACATAACATATTCACTTGCTTAAATTATGACAACAATCGAAAATAACACACAAAAAGGGTACAAAATTAAGAACTATTTTTAAACATTTATGTTTGTGTTACCGATATTTCAAGGTATATAAGGATGTCTAAGTTTGTCTAAATTTATGTTTGTGTTAACTGACATCCCAAAGTAATTACATAAGAAGTCTATGCTTTAATATTAAGCAAGAATGTAAAATTTTGAAAACTACCAAGGTGATAACGTAATCACTTAAAATAAAGTAGTGAAAGAAATTACAAAATAGTAGTTTTACAATATGTATTACATTTTAAACATTTATGCTTATGTTCACTGATATTATAAATGCACCTTTGGAAGTCTATTCTTTAATGTTAAAGCCAGAATGTAAAATTTGAAAGATTTACCTAAGAGATAACGTAAAGACTTGCATATATTAACATAATAATTGAAATTACAACAAAGAAGTGGAACAAAACATTAATTTTTAAGATTTGTTTGTGTTGAATTAATATCATGAAGAACTTTTAATGCTTCAATATTAAGCCAAATGTAAAACTTTAAAAGAACTTCCATGGACATAATGTAATCACTTTCCTAAATTAAGATAGTAATCGAAATTACCACATATAAGTGGTATAATATAAATAATTTTTTAACATTTATGTTTGTGTTAAATGATATTCCAATGTACCAACAGATGCCTAACCTTTAATTTAAAGTCAAAATGTAAAATTTTGAAAGATTTAAAAAGGATAATGTATCCATTTGTGTTAAGTTTGTGTTAACTGATATTAAAATGTACCCACGAAGGTCTATGCTTTAATAGTAAGCCAAAATGTAAAATTTTGAAAAATGTATCAAGGAGGTTATGAAATTACTTGGCTGAATTAATGTAGTAATCCAAATTATGACAAAGAAATAAAACAAAATATTATTTTTTAAACATTCATGTTTGTGTCAACTGATATCTCAAAGTACTCAACAGAAGTCAACGTTTCAATATTAAGCCAGAATGTAAAATTTTAACATAGTTACCAAGAAGATAAGGTAATCACTTGCTTAAATTAATGAAGAAATCAAAATTCCACACAGAAGTGGTACAAAATAAAAATATAAATTTTTAAACATTCGGTTGTGTTAACTGGCATTCCAAAATACCTATGGAGGTGTACACTTTAATGTTAAGCTAGAATGTAAAGATTTGAAAGACCTATCAAGAAGTTAAGGTAATCATTTGCTTAAATTAAGGTAGAAATTGAAAATAGGACATAGAAGTGGTACAAAATGAATATTAATTTTTAAACATTTTTAAACATTTCTGTTGCTAATTGATAAAAAAAAAAAAAATACTTATACAGAGGTCTATGGTTTAATGTTAACACAATGTAAAATTTTGAAATATCTAAACAAGCGATAAAGTAGTCACTTACGTAATGAAAATGGAACAAACAATTGTCAATTTTTAAACATTTATTGTTTTGTTCCCTGATATTTTGAAGGTACCTAAGGAATTATGTGCTTTTATATTAAAGATAAAATGTAAAATTTTGAGATTTATCAAAAAGAGCAATCACTTATTTAAATTGATGTAGTAGTCTAAATTACGACAAAATAGGACAAAACATTAATTTTTAAATATTTCATTGTGTTAACTGATATATCAAAGTACGTATGGAAGTCTGCACTTTTATATTAAACCAGAATGTAAAACTTTAAATAACTACCAACAACATTATCCAATCATTTGCTTAAATTAAAGGATTAATCAAAATTAACACACACAGTTGGAACAAAATAAATAAATAATTTTTAATAATTTATGTTTCTTTAAAAGGATGTTCCAAGGTACATATGGATGTCTAAACATTAATATTGTCAGACTGTAAAATTCTGAAAGATCTAAAAATTAGATAAATTAATGAAGTAATCAAAATTAGAATATTAAAAGTGGAAGAAAATAAATATTAATTTTGAAACATTTAGATTTATGTTAACTGATATCAAAAAGTACTAACAAAAATCTGCGTTTTAAAATTGGATCAGATACAAATTTTGAAAGATCTACCAAGGATATATATACCATTATCACTTGCTTAAATTAACATAATAAATGAAATTAAGGAATAGAAATGGTACAAAATATTAATTTTTAAACCTTCATGTTTCTGCTTACAGATACCCCAAGGTACCTATGAAAGTCTACACTTTAATATTAAAACAGAATGTAAAATTTTAAAAGATTTACCAAGGTAAAAATGTAAAGACTTGCTTAAATTAAAGTAGTCAAAATTAAGACACAGAAGTTGAACAAAATATTAAGGTTAAACATTTATGAGAGTGTTAACTGATACCCAAAAGTACTTATGAAAGTGTACACTTCAATTTTAAGCCAGAATGTAAAACTTTCAAAGGACTACCAATGACTATTGTTCCTCATATATATATATATATAAATGATTTAGACAAATGTCTTAAATGTAAGGTTCTTAAGTTTGCAAATGATACCAAAGATGTCACCTCAGTAAGGAACTAATGGTGGATGTATAAAGTTTCAAGGTGATCTAGATAGACTTCTTGGATGGGCAGATGAGTGGCAAAACATTTTAATAGTAAAAAATGTAAAGTTCTTCATGTAGGTTCCTCAAATGAAAGATTTAATTAATGATATGAATGGGGATCGGCTTGAGATTGTGGACGAAGTAAAAAAAATTTAGGTGTGATTATTAGCAGAAATCTGAAAGTGGGTGATCAGTGTTTGGAAGCAAGGAATAGAGCTAATAAGGTGTTAGGTATAATAAATCGCAATGTAGTTTACAAGAGCAAAGAGCTTATAAACAAGCTATTTAATAGCTATGTTAGACCAGCATTAGGGTATTGTGCTCAAGTTTGGAATCCACATTTAAGAAAAGATATAGGACATAGATGCTGGAGAGAGTACAATGTAGAGCAAAAAGGATGATTTCTGGCTTCAAGAGTAAGAGCTATGAGGAGAGGTTGAAGGAGCTGGAAATGTTCTCAGTTGAAAGATTTCTCAGAGGGGATTCGATACAAATTTGCAAAATATTTGCATCTGACAGTAATACAGAGATTGAAAAATACTTTATTGTGGACCGAGTAACAGAAACTAGAGGACATAAGAAAATTAAAAAGTAGTCATGCAATCTCAATCTATCAAAATACTCTTTTAGTAATAGTTGTTAATTTTTGGAATGGCTTGCCACAGGAGGTTGTTGACTGTGATTCTCTTGCAGCATTTAAGAGGGGGCTAGATAGATATATGGATGGTTTAGGTATTGTATAGTTTAACTTGACAGCCAAATTGGTGGGTATATATGAATTTTTAGACCAGCTTGTGACTAAGCTTAAGAATTTTAAATCAGCTTGTGATTAAGCCTAACCGGCAGTTTTGTAGAGAGTGTTGGTTCATTGAATGTGTAATTAGTTAAGTTTACTAAATATATGTAGGGGCTTAGTTTTAGTTTTATCTTACTTTGCATGAAGGAATTGATAATTAGGGATAGGATAGACCTAGTCTTTGTTGCATGTATTAGAATTAGGATTATTATAATTTTTTTTGACTAAGACAGTCTTGATAGGTATGTGTGGCTTCTAACTGTCTCTATTTTTATCTTCTTACATAATGTAATCACTTGCTTAATTAAATTACGAAATTAATCGAAATTACCACATAGAAGTGGTACAATATAAATAATTAATTTTTAAACATGTTTGTGTTAAGTGATATTCCAAGGTACATACAGATGTCTAATCCTTAATATTAAGCAAGAATGTAAAATTTTGAAAGATCTACCAAGCAGGTAAAGTTATCACTTGCTTAAATTATAGTAACTGAAATTATGACAAAGAAAAGGAACAACATATTTATTAAACACTTATGTTCGTGTTAACCTTTTATGCCAAAGTATTTACAGAAGTCTATGCTTCAATATTAAGCGAGAATGTAAACATTACCAAGGACATAACATAATCAGTTGCTTAAATCAAGATGGCAATTGAAATTATTACATTTAAGTATTACAAAATAAATAATAATTTTTAAACATTTCTTTTTGCATTAACTGATATTCTAAGGAACGTATGGATGCATTAGCTTTTAATATTAAACCAGAATTAAAAATTGTGAAAGATCTACAAAAAGATAATGTAAACAAAATTAAGACAAAGTTGAAAAAAATATCAATTTTTAAACAATAGTATAAGCTAACTGTCCTAAGTCCTAATCGAGGTCTACATTTCAATAGTAAGCCAGTTTGTGTCAACTGATATTCAAAGGCAAGAAAGCTAAATTTTAAAGATCTATCAAAGAGAGAGCGTAATCACTTACTTTAACATAGTAATCAAAATTAGGGCACTGAAGTGGTATAAAATATTAATTTTTATGTTTGCATTAACTGATATCCTAAAATGCCTGTGAAACTCTACAAATTAATGTTAAGGAAGAATAAAAAATTTTGAAAAATCTACCAGGGAGATGAAGAAATATTTTGCCTTAATTACAGTAGTATTTGAAATTACAACATTGAAGTGATACGAAAAATATTAATCCTTTAACATTTGTTTGTGTTAATGACATTCAAAAGTACTTACAAAAGTCTACACTTTAATATAAAACTAGAATTAAAAATTTAAAAGATCTACCATTGAGATATAATCACTTGCTTAAATTAACGTAATCAAAATTATGACACAAATAAAAAATATTAGTTTTGTTACTTTTATGTTTGTGCAAATTCGCATTCAAAAATACCTGTGTAAGTTTACACAAATTAACATTACGTCAGAATGTAAAATTTTAGATAATTTGCTACGGATATAATGTAATCACTTGCTTAAATTAAGATAGGAATGGAAAATATGACATTGAAATGGTAGGAAATATTAACTTTAAAACATTTATATGTGTGTTATCTGACTTCCAAAAGAACTTATGGAAGTTTACACTTTAATATTAAGCCAAAATATAAAATTTTGAAAGATCCACAAAAGTGATAACGTAATCACAATTTAAATTATAGTAAACAAAATTACGAAATATAAGTCTTACAATTTATATTAATTTCAAACATTTATGTTCGCATTAATTGATATTCAAATATACCTGCAGAAGTCTTCACTTTAATATTATGCCAAAATTTAAAAATTTGAAAGGTGTACCAAGGAGTTAAGGTAATAACTTAATTAATATAGTAATCAAAATTCACACACCGAAGTAGTACAAAATAAATATTAACATTTAAACATTCGATGGAGTTAACTGACATTACAATGCACTTACGAAAGTCTACAATTTAATATTAAGCCAGAATGTAAAATTTGAAAGACCTTAAAATGAGGTGACATATCACTTGCTAAATTAAGTAATATAAATGAAATTAAGACAATGGAACAAAATGTTAATTTTTAAACATTTTGTTTGTGTTAACTAAATATCCCAAAAAATTTAAGTCTATACTTCAATATTCAACCAGAATGTAAAATTGTAAAAGAACTACCAAGGAGAACTAATTACTTGCTTAAATTAAAGTAGTAATCAAAATAAAGACAGAATTGGTACGAAATAAATATTAATATTTAAACATTTTTTTTTTTTTATGTCAACTTATATCCCAAGTGTCTACAGAAGTCTATGATTTAATATTGAGAGAAGGTAAAATTCTGAAAGATCTACACAGGAAATAACGCAGTCACTTACTTAAATTAAGATAAAGTGGTACAAAAATCAATTTTTATATGTGTGCTAGTGTAACTGATATCTCAAAATACCTACGTAAGTCTATACAATAATAATAATCCAGAATGCAAAGTATTGAAAAAATCTACCAATGAGATAATGTAATCACGAAATAATCAAAATTTCAACATTGAAAAGGGAAAAAATAAATATTACCTTGAAGCATTTGTTCGAGTTCTCTGATATTCCAAAGACCCTTTGAAAGTCAATTTAAGCCAGAATAAAAACTTTGAAGAATTTATCGAAGAGAGAACATAATCACTTGTTCAAATTAATGTAGTAATTGGAATTACATAATAGAAGTGGTACAGAATAAATAGTTTTGAAACATTTATGTGTTTACTGATATTCCAATATACCCACGGAATCTATGTTTTAATATTTAACAATGCAAAATTTTTTAAAGATCTATCAACAATCCAGCACTTTCTTTAAGGTAACATAGTAATCGAAATTACAACATTGAAGTGGTACAAAATAAATACTAATTTTTAAACATTTATGTCTGTGTTAACTGATATTTCAAAGTACCTACGGAAGTCTCCTATTTAATATACAGCCAATATAAATATTTAACAATTTTTTTTACACATCTACAGATGGGACAAAATTGATAGGGAGATTATAGATATGAATGTGGATGCAAGTGTGATTATGAATATCATTCTATTAAATTAAATTTAACTTTTAAAATGTTTATGTATTATAAGCTACAATTGATATCCTGATGAGCATACGCAAGTCTACACTATAATTAATAATGAGGCAAAATGTAAAATTTTAGAAGATCCACCAAGGAGATAATATTCACTCTTGCTTAAATTAACTTAAGAGTTGAAATTTTGACTTACAAGATTAACAAAACAAACATTAAATTTTTTTTTTTTTAATATTTACTTTTTAACTGACATTCTGCTGTATCTTAAATATAAAACCATGAGTGCAAAAATTTTAGACTTCTACTAAGGAGATAACACATCACGATTTCATTAATATTGGAGTTGAAATTATGACATAGAAGTATTATAAAATATTTTTTTAAATATTTGATTTTGTGAGTGTTAACTGATAATCCACTGTATATAGGAACATAGGAAAATAGAGACAGTTAGAAGCCACAAGGGCCTATCGAGACTGTCCCAGTCCAAACAAATATATGAAAATATATGGAAGTCTACGTTTTATATTCAGCTAAAATATAAAATTTTGAAAGATCTACCAAAATACTTGCTTAAATTAACATAGGAGTTGAAATTATGACATTGAAGTGGTACAAAAATGAATATCATCTTTTAAAAATGTTTGTTTTTACTGATATCTTTATGTACCAATGAAAATCTTTACTATAAAGCTTGAATTTAAAATTTTTAAAGATAACAAACGATTAAAATAAGAGGAAAGAAAATGGTTTGCTATCAGAACGCTCAAGCACCTGAATTTCTGTCAAGAATAAGAGGTTAATGTTTTAAAAAAAAAGAGAGGTGGTGTTAAACTAAATGGAAATTGTATTTAACTCTGCGAATGTTGCAGAAACTAATGAAGAAAATAGACCATGCAAGTCAGATGTAAAGTCTTGGTGACTCCAACCCTATATCACTTATCAATAGTTTTGTTTAACAATGTAACTATAAAATAACTAGGTGTATAAATGTATTCCAGATATCAGAAAAACTAAATTTTATGATCTGAATATTTTCATTCTTAATGAGTTTAGTAAAAAATTGGTGTTGGTATCAGGTGGTTTAGAATTATTGGTATAGGTTAAAATTTTGGTATTGCTTCATCCCTAATATTTATTTAAATAATGATATTCAATCAACAGATTACGAGAGCTAATCCTAAGGTATGTCAATTAGAATATATAAGAGTTGTAATTTTTTAATGTTTTACCAATGTCAAAGTTTTTAATTATTTTTGTCAAATTTTAGTTATAATTATTAAATTTTGTATTTGAATTGCATCTATTGAATAATGATATTCAGTGAGTTTGTGTAAATAAAACGAAGTTTGATAATTAAACTATATATATAAGAACATAAGAAAAATAGAGATAGTAAGAAATCACAAGGTCCTATTAAGATGTCCAAGTCAAATTGAAGTAGATAATTTGCCAACCCATTATACATGCAACATGCAAAATATATATAACCCAATTGTACAATATATATTTTTTAATAGCTATATTATTTAGGGTCTTTGAAATTGTGTGTGATTGCTTAATTACTTAATGAAATAAAACTTCTGGGATTACAAATTTGGAACAATTTTAATGAATCTTATATTCCCTAAGTAATTATTGTTTTAATTCATTTTGAAAGCTAAATATTAAGGCAGGTTAGTTATCAGTGTTTGGAAGCAAGGAATAGAGCTAATAAGATGTTAGGCACAATTAATCGCAATGTAGTTTACAAGAGCAGAGAGGTTATAAGCAAGCTATATAATAGCTATGTTAAGCCAGCATTAGAGTATTGTGCACAGGTTTGGGCTCCTCATTTAAGAAAAGACATAGATATGCTGGAGAGAGTACAACGTTGAGCAACAAGGATGATTTCTGGCTTTGAAAATAAGAGCTATGAAGAGAGGTTGAAGGAGTTAGGAATGTTCTCGGTTGAAAGGAGATTTCTCAGAGGGGATACGATACAAGATTACAAAATATTTGCATCTGACAGTAATACGAAGATTGAAAAATACTTTATAGTGGACCGTGGAAGAATAACTGGAGGACATGATAAGAAAATTAAAAAGAAGCCATGCCAGCTCGATCTAAGAAAATACTCTTTTCAGTAATAGAGTTAATTTTTGGAATGACTAGCCACAAGAGATTGTTGACTGTGATTCTCTTGTCAAATTTAAAAGGGGGCTAGATAGATATATGGATGGTTTAGGAATTATGTAGTATAACTTGACTAAGCCAAATTGGCGGGTATATATGAATTTTTAGATCAACAGATTAACCTAATGGCAGTTTTTTTGTAGTTGGTGATGGTGATTGCATGTTTAATTGGGCTTAGTTTTACTTTTACCTTTGCATGAATGTACTGATAACTAGGGATGGGATAGACCTAGTCTTTTGTGCATGTATTAGTATTGTTATTGTTATTATTTGTTTGGACTGATACAGTCTCGATAGGCCCTTGTGGCTTCTAACTGTCTCTATTTTCCTATGTTCCTATGTTAATAAAATTATAAGAACCAATGTCATATAACTGAAAATGGAAAAATATGCTGGTGCTTTGTTTAATGATATGGGAGTTGGAAACTTACAGTGAGAATTTATCATATGTGTGAAAGATAAAAAGGAAAATAAGTGCTCACTGTTAGAAAATCCATGATAGCAAAAAAAAAATACCAAAATCAACTAAAAAGGCTAGAAGCCTCGAGTTAAGGAGAAGTGATTGTAAGTACCCAAATTGAAAAGAAAACAATCACTATATAATAAAACTCTATAAAGGGTAATAAAGATAACTATCAGAGTATTAAATAAGAAATTGAGGGTTGATATGATGTAATAGCAGAATGTACTTATGATGAAAGTACTAAGCCTAATAAAAGATTACAAAGAGAAAATAGAAAAAGAAGAAGAAAAATTTCAAAGTAAAAGATTGAATTAACACCCGATTTTAATGTATCCAATAAAATAATCAGATTAGAAACTTAGGGAATAGAATAAGAAAACAATTCAAAACTGCCTAAGAACTTGATAACTTGATAATATACGGTATATAATTTTCAACTATATATTTATATATGGGTAAGTCAAACTTGGTATTTATCAGTATTAATTTCACAATAATAATAATAATAATATTACAGTGTACATACAATAACTGAAATTGTTTATAACAGTATATTACTCTCTTTGTTTTCTTAAGTTTATATATATTATATATATATATATATATATATATATATATATATATATATATATATATATATATATATATATATATATATATATATATATATATATATATATATATATATATATGGTAATAAGAAAAGGAAGCAATTTCATCAGTATATTCAAGGTGAATGATAGGTACTAGAGATTCTGGGATGTGGATATACTGGCAGATTAGTAGTATTAATAATAAGAGAGATAATCTGTGTGTAAAACAAAAATGAAAGTTTTTAAGATTGGTAATAACATTTCTATCATTATGTTAATTTATTGTCCTATCTTGCTGGCTTTTATGTACATTGTTTTTATTAGGGAAAATAAATAAGTTTATTTTTATGCTAGTATCATCCTGTACCTGTTAAATTCTTTAAAACTTTTCTTTTTGAAACGAATTCCAAAAAAAAAAAATTTTTTAAATTGAATTGAACAAAATTACTAAATTTTTCAATTTGGCAACTAAAAATTATAATAAATCAGCCAAAAAACCCTTGGCCTGCAGACTAAACACTCCAAGCATAGCCCAGCACAGTATTATACATAAAAAAAAAAAAATACTACATAAATTTAATAGTAAATGGCAAAAAACCATACTCATCAATTCAAAAAAATATAAATATGTCACCCCACTATAAATGTTGAAATCAGACCTTCAATTTAAAAGAATTGCAAACTTCTCACAAGTATTAATAATAATAATAATAATAATAATAATAATAATTTTATGACAAGTAGACATTTGCCACCTATGCAATAAAATATTTAATTTAAAAATAAAATCATAAAAATGCAAGGATATATATATATATATATATATATATATATATATATATATATATATATATATATATATATATATATATATATATATATATATATATATATATATATATATATATATATATATATATATATATATATATATATATATATATATATACAAAACACAAATTTTATTTTTTTTAATTAACAGCCATTCAATACTTTCATTCTTCAATACAAGAACCCTCAAACAAGATTATCATGTATTGTAGCATGCAACTCCAAATTTCATTTACGCTTACTTATGCAATACTGACTTGTAACTCATTTTAACTGATCAAATCTGAAGAGTATTTTCTTTTCTTTTTTCTTTTTAAATTTATATTTGAATTCACCATAAAATTTATGCAAAATAAAATAATGTGTTATGTATGACAATATTTCAAAAAAATTTGTCACAAAAAAATTTGTTCCCCCTTCACACACATACACACCCACATATATATATATATATATATATATATATATATATATATATATATATATATATATATATATATATATATATATATATATATATATATATATATATATATATATATATATATATATTATTATTATTTTTTTTTTTATTTTTAAAATATTTATAATATATTAATATATTATATATATATATATATATATATATATATATATATTATATATATATATATATATATATATATATATATATATATATATATATATATATATATATATATATATATATGCTGATGTAAAATACATTTCGAAAATTTTAAAAAATAAATAAATAAACAAAAAAAAAGTAAAAAGTAAAAAATTATGTAACGATTAAAGATGTCTACTTACCACAGTGAAGAAAAACTCAAATATTTTCAGATTGTCCAAAATTATTCCATTATTATTAATTTTTAAACAGAAAACTTCTGATAATAAAATTAAAATGAATAAAAAAAAAAAAAAAAAAAAAATGTTCCTTTTCTACCAAGAAAGATTCGAGAGAAAAAAAAATAAAAAATCTATATTCACTATGCACCACTTTTTTTTTTTCTTTTTTTTCAATAAATTTAAAATTTCACCACATTTTCCTCAAATAGATCACATCACTAATTACAATTCTTCGCTTTTTTTTTCTTTTTAACATATATATATATATATAAATTTGGAAGGCTGTATTCCAATATTAGAAGACCAGACCTGACAATCCTTTGAACAAAATCCATATTAAAATATTAAAAAAAAAAATCCATATCGCATGAAGGGTACGAAAATTTGCCTTCTTATATAAATACACAACTAAATATATATATTCATTTATATATATATTTCTCATTATTTAAAAAAAAAAGCACTTATTCCCGATACGCGTCCTTACAACTTAGGACAATTTATAATAGTTCTTCATGCAACTTAACATATTTAAACATAGAATGAATAGGAATAAAAAGTCTATATATGTATGTATATATATAAAGAAACCTTAACCTTACACACTAGGATATTTATTTATAGTCCATTGTAATTATATATTGGAGAAGGTCAGAGGACAACCAGCTAGTGAGTGCTTGCACAATTTCCATTTGTAACAAGAACAGTCCATCAAATAAAAACTAAATAATGATAATGATAATATTAATGAGTAATATTTAAAAAAAAATAAAAAAATAAAGTTGTCCTTTAAAATCTCATATTTTTTTATTAATATTTACTATTATTATTAATAGTAATAAATGTTCTTTAATCTCCTTATAATTTAAATTAAAAAAAAAAAGTTTTTAAAAGTATTTTCAATGGTCCTAATTAATCCAGAATAAAAAACTTAAAAAGAGGAAATTAAAAAAAAAAAAAAAAAAAAAGGAATGAAAAGTCTGTGCATTCAAATATTTAAATATTTATCTCAAAACTATTCAAACACCATTATCTAGAGACATCTAGAAATATCCTACAGATTCCACTTCATATAAATTTAGTTAAACCAAAATGCAAGTTGCACTCACTAGCCGGGTTTTGCGAGGAGAGAGGGGCACAGCCCCCTCTCAGGGTCTGTAAGCATAGGATGTGTGCTGGAAACAAGACACAAAAATGTAAGTTCTTCTCTAGAAATTAACTAGAAATATATATATATCTGTATAATATATA
>SEYY01024902.1:75000-90000 GCA_009176605.1 Armadillidium nasatum
GATCAACAAATTATTCTATCCACTTCTATGTTAAAATCAAGTTGAGTAACAACATATTCCTGTTTGTTTCCTTCAATAATTTTGTATACAAAGAATATGGAATTAAAAATCACAGATTCTGAAATACGTGATAATTGTTTAAATAAAGTATTAATGCTTTGGTGATGATAGTGCAAATAAAGATATTCTTTACATGGCTTCCCTTCTAATATAAGTAACAAACCTGCTATTCTTTTGAGACATTCAAAACAAACTAATTTTGATAGTTATAGCTTCAGAGCAAAGAAATTTTTAAATAGATCTGAAATTTTTGGATTGATCCGGAACTACACTCTTTTAGGTTTTCCAAAGTTAAATTCAAGTACATTTGTTTGGTTTTTGAAGATGATTAGCAATAATTTAAGAAACGTGTTTACGGTGAAAATATTTTTCATTTTTATATACGTACAGCAATATCAATTTTTAAGAAGTAGGAAAAAACTGAAAATATGTTTAATTGGTAATGAATTATTTACCTGTTTTATCATCAGACATTTCTGTACTAGTGAGATCATCAAAATTTTCTGATACATCATCCAAAAGTTCATCCATGAGATCAACTTCGCCATCTCCTTTGAATAAAAATAAAAAATTTTAAATAAAAATTTACGCAAGTGTAAAATCATATTATGGCTAGTACCAGATAAAATTTACATTTAGAATCAGTATGATTAGATTGGTAGTAGTAGAGTAGTTTGCACTTATTCTACATTACAAGGAAAAGTAACTATAAAGGATTAGAATATAGAATTTGCATAAAAATAAGAAAATTAAAAATTTAAAAATAAGATCTAGTAACCAAAAATTTTAAGTTTTTTACATTTAAACCTACTGTCATTTTATAATAAAATTCTAGGTTGGGTTACATAAAGTTTGTTTTTCATATCCCAATGTACTAAGTCTGGGGAAGCTCCATTATTATTATTTCAGACTAAACATTTAGTTTTGTTTTGTTTTTTTTGTTTTTTTTAACTCAAACTCTCTAACACAAATGACATAATCATTAGGTCACTATTTTTAGTGAAATACATTAACATCACTAATTTACAATAGCATGTTGAGTTTGAAATTCATTTTTCTTCAATTGTTTTCAAATAAAAATTTTACACATATGATTGTTTAATTAATTTATCCTTGCAACTGACTTTATACCATATATATATATATATATATATATATATATATATATATATATATATATATATATATATATATATATATATATATATATATATATATATATATATATATACATCAATGTTTAAAGTTTGCTATAGGGGAATCGAACCCAGGCCCTATAGCACAAAAGCATAGCGTTTTACCACTACGCTGCTGGCGGTTCAAAAGAGAAATCCAAAGAGGAGGCTTATGAATTCACAAGAGCAACCTCCAAGGATTTCTCCCGACCCGCTTTAGCGAGTGGCAAATGACCCGGGCTCGGCCCCCCCTTTCCTCTCGCAAACTAAATAGACAGACAAAAATTAAGGTCTGCTAACTCTCTCGCAGACTGAATACATTAAACATCATTGTTTAAAGTTTGCTATAGGGGAATCGAACCCGAGCCCTATAGCACAAAAGCATAGCGTTTTACCACTACGCTGCTGGCGGTTCAAAAGAGAAATCCAAAGAGGAGGCTTATGAATTCACAAGTGCAACCTCCAAGGATTTCTCCCGACCGCGCTTGAGCAAGCAACTAGGGTGGCGTAATAAATCACAAAGGTGCCTCAGAACACTCAAACTCTTAGAATCTTGTTTAGAAAGTAGAAAAACACCAAGAATATTGAGGACAGAAGAAGGTTTGAGCCGAGTGTTTCCAAAGAAGATGTCATAGTTGTGTGAAAGGTTATTTTGAGTAGAGAGATGAGATGGAAGAATTGAGTTTTTGAGGGACTGAAAATAACCTTGTTCTCACTTCCCCAATTTGAAATAAGAGAAAGATTAGAGGTCAAGATGCTCCAAGACCACACTTCTTGCATTAACTAGCTGCTGTCGGGAAAGGGCGTCTTTCAAAGTGAAAGGAGTAATGAAGGGTGATGTCATCAGCATAGAAGTGGATAGGTGATTTTTTAGTGTCACAAAGAATAGATTTTGCAAGATTCCAGGATGAAATGCTACAGGAGTTTCAGGAGTTTCAAGACAACGGTAATCCCTGAAGGCAGCATCCCTTTGGCAAGATAGCACAAGAACAAGAAGAGTTAAACCAAGGTTTGTAAGGGTTAGTTGAAGGGAAAAAAAAATGGAATGTCAATGTCAGAGTGAATGACCTTGGTTATGAGCTCTGCACACTCTGAGAGACCCCTCCCATGGAAGCAGTAATTCCATACGAAATCAGAGAAGTATAATAGCAAGTCAGACCAGTTAGCAGCACTGAAGTGCCAGAAATGTCTTCTCACCAAATTGGTGTCCATTCTTGTGGAAGACTTGAAGAGACAGAACAAGAAACGGAGATAAGGTGATTGGATGAACCAAAAGGAGGAAAGAGTTTAAAAGTATAAGGAGAAGGATAAGAAGTTAAGAAAAGATTTAAGTGTGTTGGGTTCTTCAAGATGGTCAGGGATACAGTTAAGAAGTTGAACTAACTGTTCAAGGTTGTTCTGGAAAAAAAAGTTGTAGGCAAGTTCCCCAACTGGATCATGAGAACTAGATGAAAGCCATTGGCAGTGGTGAACATTGAGATCACCTAAAATGATTTAAGAGAAAGGAGAAGAAAGAAAGAGTGAGCTTTTTTTTTTGGAGTTTAAATAGTCAAAGAATTTTTCATATTCAGTGGAATTAGGAGATATGTAGAACAAGTAAATTTAGTAGTAGAATTGCAAGGGAACTTAAACCATAAAATAGAGAATTCAGAAGACTCCAAATTAGAAACACAAGACAAACATCATAGTGCACATAAGCGCAACATTCACCTCTGGCTTAAAATTTAGGATAGACAGTAAGAGACAACAGAATAAGGTTGGCTATCAGTACACCCAAGCACCTGAGTTTTGGTTAAGAACAAGAAATGAGGTTTTGAAGAGAGGTGGTGTTAGACAAAGGGGAAATTAGGGAAAAAAGTCATGAAAGTTGCAGAAAATTAATGAAAAAAGACTGTGCATCAGGGTAAGCTGGGTGCAAGTTTTTGCCATTGATTATATATATATATATATATATATATATATATATAATATATATATATATATATATATATATATATATATATATATATATATAATATATATATATATATATATATATATATATTCATAATATAGAAATACTTTAGGCATTACAAGAAACTGCTTATCAGCAAGAAATTGAAATTTTTTTTTTTAAATATTAGTCTTCATTAATCTTTCTTAGAGAACATGCATGCACCTTCCCACAAAAATTTAGTAATGGTATAATCCTATTTCTAATGAAGATTGCCTCAAACTTACAATTAAAGTTTATAGTAACTAGAAATTTATTTATTTTATTGTCAAATTTTAATCATTTTCCTGACATCACAAATAAAATTTTTTTTAAAAATTTTAAAATTCTCATTTACTCTTTGAAAACCATCAAGCAGAATTCAATTTCAATATAGGCCTATGCCCACAAATTGCTAATTTTCAAATATTGTTTAAATAATTTTATAATATAAAACAAATTCTATGTACCAATAATGAAACAAAAAACTCCTGACAACCACTTACCTCTCATTTCTTGATTTTCCGTCATTATCTATTTATTGGATATTGATAAATAGAAACTTTTTATTTATTTAAATTTTTTTATATTTTTTTTCCTTAAAAAAAAAAAAAAAAAAAAAATATAAATAATTTAAATTAAAAAAATATATATATATATATATGTTAAAAACTTTTAAAAGGTAAATGAAAAGAAGTTATAATCTAGAAAATGGGTATATAGCATAATGTAATTACTTTTAAGTTACCCTCTAAACTTGAAAGATTTTACAGGAGTTGGTGTTAAAATTTGCTGGTAAAACCTAAAGTATCAAAATAAACTATGCAGTTATTGAAAAACATATATTTGATATATTAATCAAGTTATATTTTAAAAAGTTGTTTACTATGAGTGTTAAAAATAACTCGATTAAGAAAAAAAAAAAAACACAATCAATAAATGCAACTCATTACAATTTCAGTTTTGAAGAGAAAAGAATAATTAGATTTATAAAAATTAAAATACTTTATGATAATACTTGCATTTACTAAAGAATTAATATGCATATTTTCAAAGTTTAACAATTTTGCTAGAGAGTTATGATCCATGAGTATTCTTAGAGATCTCTCCGACAGAAGCCTTAATCACACAAAAGAACTTAGGAAAATTTAGTCAAATGGGGAAAACTAACCAAAATTTCAAAAAATTCAACTTTCGGAAAATGCAAAAAATTAAAATTAACTGATAACATTTTAAATAAATGTATCAAAAAAAAAAAAAAATATAAATAAAAAATAAAAAAATTTATATATATATATATATATATATATATATATATATATATATATATATATATATATATATATATATATATATATATATATATATATATTAATCCAACCAAATGTTTATATTTTTCACAATATTAAAATATAATGAAAAAATATACTGAAATGCATTGCACATATATTTAAACATGAAAAAGTAAAAAATGTAAAAAAAAAAATAAATAAAAAAAAATCGGTTCTTAAGGAATATACGGGAATGGAGGAAAAATAGTATATGAAATGTTGGTATTCCTTAGATATTTTTTTAAACATTTTAAATATTTAAAAAAAAAAAAAAAAAAAAAACTTATTTTTTTAACTTTTTATGCTCATATGATTTAGATTTTGAAGCATTTTTTATTTACTTTATTCTTATTGTAAAGTTTATTAAGGAAGATATAGAATAATAATTAAAGAAATAAAAATGAATATTGAGTATAATTTGAGTTGGTTTGATAAACATATATATAGTAAACGAAATTGATGCAGTGATTAGGTTAGGTTAGGATAGGTTAGATATGTTATCGTAGTTTAGGTTAGGTTAGGATTGGTAACTATTTTGTTTTACATTCTTTCACAATTTAATTAGATCTACTATTTATAGGTGTGTGCAAATTCTGTGAAGAATTCCGTGCCAATTGGAATATATATATATAGGCCAGAGTGCACATTAGCATCCACCCATAACTCAACAACTATATAATTACCGTACATTAAAAAGGATTATATTTTTGGAATCCTTGGGTAATTTGCAGTAAGAAAAATTGGGAAATAAAAAATAAATTCTGGGAAATAAAATAATAAAGTTTACTTATTTTTAACTGTTGCGATAATCATACATTTGGCAAGTCATTTTTTTTTTTTTTTTTTTCGAAATTGGAAAAAATGGGAAATACCCCAAATCGTCAACAATATCATTATTTTCTCTGATAATAAAAAAGGGTTGCAAACTTTTCAGACTAGTGTTATTTTTAGTTACCGTATAAGACATTAGGTCCAAAAAATCATTTTAAAAAAAAATATTAACTCCACAACAGTGAAGTGATTACTGACTATCTTTTCCTTTTATTTTCACAAAATACTTGAATACCAGGTTACCATATTTATTCCTAGACTTCATTTTATTAAAAGTTTTGAGTTGAGAAACAGTGTTAGCTAGGTTAGGCCTATTAGCTTCAGATTAGGCCTATTAGATTTACCCTTCAAGTCACTGTTGGGATATCATACAAATTGTTAAGTCTAAGACTAGTTTAACTTAACCTAACCTTTACTTGAAGTGTAAATCTATGCCTACGACTAACCTGGCCAACGCTCTCTAAACATAAAAATAAATAAATAAATAAATAGACTGGTCTGACAAATATGGCAACCTGGTATTCAAGTATTTTGCGAAAAGGAAAGACAAAGAACAATTACTTCACGTTCGAAGTAAACATTAGGCTTTTTTTTTTAATCTTTTAAAATGGTTAATTTCTTTTATTTTTCCGCGCTTAAATATATTTTCATTTTGGCATATTTTGTCTTTGTTTTCAATATTGTGAAAAATACAAACTTATTGAGATGGACTAAACTTATTACCAAAATCCATACAACTAACACTACCTCTAGGCTCTACTATCGAGCTGCATATAGCCACATATAACCAACCCCCAACTCCAAACCCAAAGCAACCATGAAAGCAACTGACGGGTTACTGACCGTAATATTGTGACAAGAGATGATAACCGAAAAGTCAAAAGTTACCACCTTTAAAACTTGTTAAAAAGTGGATAGACCACAAGCTTTAGATCAAAGTTTACTGTAGATAGACTAAGAAAAATAAAAATTAAATATCAATAAATTTCATCTTAGAATATTTGATCATAAGTGTTTAAAAATTGTTGAGGTATCTGAAAAAAATTTACTGATTTCTATTTAATTATTTTTATGACCGATATACCTTTGATCTATTTCGCCCATGATAATGTTCGTATTTTTTTTTAAAAAAAAAAATTAGTAATATTTAATCATTTGTTTCTCATTAATTTCATTGTTTTTTCAAAGTTCTGAATTTAAGGTATGAGGTAATTTTTATTTTCACTTCTTTCTTACTATATTCTTTCAACTGATTCTTCAACTCAAAATATACCTCTAATAAGTTCTAATTCATCTTAGAATCCATCTAGGACTACAATTCTTTGGAGAAAAAAAAACCGTATATGTTAAGTCCAAGATTACTATTTTCATTTAAACTAATTTCAATTTCTTTCAGATCAAAGGTAATAATTAGCTATATTCAACTGAACGTATTTAAAAAAGTTAAAATATATTAGTTTCACACATATAAAAATATTGATAAAAAGCATATGATGTTAATTTTTAGCAAATATTTGGAAGGATAACTACCATTTTATCCATATTCATACAAAGGGCAAAACCCTTTCATATATTTCTAAGATCATTTCATCCGTATCACTTTCTCCCTTTCCAAACATCAAGAGTGAACTCAATTGAAGAGTGGCAAATGCTAGCAAGGTATAAATATATTAATAATAATAATGTAATCTAAGGTTATAAAATTCAGCCTTAACGGCAGACATAAACGTGATTTTTAAACAATTTCAGTCTGTGATTGATCATTTAATTTAAATCTAGCCACTTTTTTCAGGTGAAGAGTCATTTATATGACGTCACTACCATCTTCGTAGAAGCGTTTCTTTCCTTTTTTTTAATTCATTTATTTAATTTTTATATTAACATACCTAAGACTTAATTTACAGCAAGCAAAGCTGCTATTCAGTTTCATTACTAATATACTATTTCTATATTATGCTGGTGGTAAGTGGCTTTTTCTGCCTCTTGTATTTTATATTCCTTTCTCACATACAAGCTCATCAAGCCTAAAACAAACTTTGTCTAAACCGTAACTTTGAGGGAAATTATTTTAACCCATTGAAACTTATTTTTGTTGAAAATAGTATATAAAACAAGTGAATAGTAAAAGAAAATAACTGTAAAATTGAATATATATATATATATATATATATATATATATATATATATATATATATATATATATATATATATATATATATATATATATATATATATATATATATATATATATATATATATATATATATATATATATATATATATATATATATATTATTATATATATTTACAAAACTCCACCACTCACGGGCAGAGCCCTTTTCAAGGAGGGGGCACACACACAAGGACAAAACTCACACAAGCACACACACCTAACGCACAGCCCTCAGGTGGGCGCAGACGGAAGACTTGAAGAGTGGAAGATTAAATACAGTTGGAAAAATAAGATGGTAGAGAATTCCACAGAATAGAGGCTGGAAAGAAGGAGGTACCACAACGGGCTAGCCTGGGATTTCCTACGTCCACACAAAATTGGTGTGAAAGCAGGGCACCCCTTGTGCAACGAGGACGACGCAACGGTGGAGGAATGCGAGAGGCCAATTCCCTCGAGCACCTGCCATTGTAGTACCTGTAGAAAAGAGATAGCGCGCCAACGTCACGTCGCAGAGACAGAGGGTCAAGAGAGTTTGAAAGTAGGGGACAGTTTATTAATCTCATAGCTTTTGACTCAACCCTATCCAGAAGAGAGGAGGAGCCAGGAGCCCCCCCAAATGTGAGAACAGTACTCCATACAAGGGCGAATAAGACCCTTATATATTGGAGTAACTGCTCAGAAGAAAAAAATTCTCGCAACCTGAACAGAATTCCCAGCTTCTTAGAGGCAGCTTTAGCAACCATTGTGATATGTGGTTTCCAAGACAGTTTGTTGTTTATGTTTAGACAAGAATGTTAATGTTATTTACAGGTGAGACGGGAGAGCCATCGAAGAGGATAGGAAAGTTAGGAGGTGTTTTTGAGAGGGAGATGTAAAGAAGTTGAGTTTTTAAAGAGTTGAATTTCACAAGGTTGCTATGACCCCACCGGGAAATTCCATCCAGATCGGCAAGAATAGAATCGGAAAGTTGAAGACGAGAAGCAAGTCTAGAAGCAAAAGAGGGAGCAGATTTGAAATGAGTAGAAGAATGTAGAGTTGAATCATCAGCATAAGAGTGAACAGAGTTAGAAGTGCAGTGGAGAAGATCGTTAATGAAAAGTAAGAATAAGGTTGGAGATAAAACAGAACCCTGAGGAACACCACAGTTGACAGAAAAGGAGGAAGAGGTCGCTCCATCTACAACTGCCGAAATGGAACGATCTGAGAGAAAAAACTAGACAAGAGTAAGCAAAGGGAAGGAGGAAACCCAAAGGAAGGGAGCTTAGAGAGCAGTGACGCATGCCATACCCGGTCAAAAGCCTTGGATATGTCAAGCGCCACCACACAAGACTCCCCGAAGTCCCTAAGGGCAGAAGACCATAGATCAGTAAGATAGGAAAGTATGTCACCAGTTGACCTCGAGCGTCGAAAGCCATACTGGTGATCAGAGAGAAGAGAATGAGACTCCAAATGATCCAGGAAATGAGAGTTGAGGAGAGTTTCAAAAATTTTAGATAGAACACAAGTGAGAGCTATAGGTCGATAGTTAGAAGGGTCAGAACGGCTACCTTTTTTTCGGGATCGGCTGAACCAACGCACGCTTCCAGCATAGAGGAAAAGTATTAGTATTAAGGCATAGAGAGTAGAGCTGAACGAGGACAGGGGCCAACTCGGAAGCACACTCCCTCAGAACACGAGGGGGAATGCCATCCGGGCCACTGGCCTTCCTGACGTTCATAGATTTCAGGATCCCATGCACCCGATCATGAGTAATTATAGGTAGAGGCATGGGACACCTGAGAGGAGAAGGAGTAGGAGGAGGGATGCCAGAATCGAGCAGGGTGAATTAGATGAAAAAAGGAGGCCGAAGAGATTAGCCTTTTCAGAAGGAGTATTAGCTACAGAACCATCAGAGCGAATAAGAGGAGGAAAGGCAGATTTACAGAAGTTGTTAGAGATATTTTTGACAAGAGGCCAGAAATTTTTATCAGTAGGAGAGCCATGGAGGTCAGCGCACTTCCTTTTAATGAAAGTACGCTTAGTCCGTCGAAGAACATCCCTGCAATCGATTCCGGCTGAATGAAAATTAGCAAGAGTGATAGGAGAAGGAGAGTTTTTCCATTCACGATAAGCACTGTCTCTCTCCCGAAGGGCAAGAGAACAATTGCCATCGAACCATGGATTTTGAGGAGAAAAAGATTTAGTTGAAGATGGAATGAATCTGCCCATCCCTTCAAGGATTACTGCCCCTACCTTTTCAGCAGAGACAGAAGCGTCCCCCGAGACAAAGCAAGATTCACTCCAATGATAGTTAGCAAAGAAGCGGCGCATTGCCCCCCAATTAGCCCGATTAAAGTGCCAGAAAGTACGTTTAGGGCATGGTGGAGCTGTTGGAGAGAAAGCATTATAACTAAGAGCTATAAGATTATGGTCAGAGTTACCAATAGGAGGGAAATGGTGTATTTATAACTAGAAGGAGTAGTGGTGAAGCATAAATCAAGTGTATTCAAGAATTGGTTAGGACGATCTGGAATGTGTGTGGGTTCCCTAATCAACTGCTCCAGATCGTTAAGAATACTGAATGAATTGGCCTCCCTCCCACCTGTATCAGTATGAGAGGAACCCAACCACTCAGTGTGGTGTACGTTGAAATCCCCTAAATAGAGGACTTCAGCATTTGGATGAGAAGAAGTGACAGTCTCGTGATTAGTAAGATATTGAAAAAAAATTGGAAAATCTGTTCCATTAGGGGAGCAGTAGCAGAAACACAAGATAATGTAGTAGTAGGAAGACAGATTTTAAGCCATAAAACATCGAAATTAGGAGATTCTAGATTTACGAACGTGTCACAGGAGTGTTAATGTTAATATAGGCACAGACTCCACCATTTAGACGGAAATTGTGAAAAAAGTTGTAGTTAGAGACATTAAGATTGCTAGAGAAAGAATCCCTGTCCAGCTGGGTCTCAGACAGAAGTAAAAGGTTAGGACGAGAGGTAGTGAGGTAGTGTTCAACAGACGCCACGAACGTTAGCAAAGGTAATAGAGGCCCCGTACGCCCAGCCCCACGAACACTCAAATTAGGCATTAAAAAAAAAAAAAAAAAAAAAAAAAAAAAAAAAAAAAAAAAAAAAAAAAAAAAAAATCACGCACACACTCAGACACGCACGCTCGCACACACGCACTCACTAACTCATTCCCGCAAGCGCACACGCACACACGCTAACACACAATACGGTAACCTAATTAAAATAATTATTGTTAAAATTATTAAAACTATTAAAATCAATTCCGAAAACATTAAAACTATAATTATTAAAACAAATAATGATGTAAAATTTATACTACAGAAATACAATTTATTGATCGAAGAAAATAAGTAGCAAGTTTAAAACAGTAAAAGTTTACTTACGTAAAATAAAACATACTTATCTTTCACTGAAGCTTCAAATAAAAAACCTATAATTAATTAAAAACACTAAAAAAAATTAAAACACAGAACACTAAAGAAAAAATAACAACACATTAACACACAAAAAAAAAAAAAAAAAAAAAAAAAAAAAAACACAAGCACACACACTAGCAATAGAGAACTAAAAAACACAACCTTCACTAAGAAAGCCAAACACTCAATTGTTAATGTAAAATATATATATATATATATATATATATATATATATATATATATATTATATATATATATATATATATATATATATATATATATATATATATTATATATATATATTTTTTTTTACAATGAACCATATCCCGCATGATGCAGGGTGGTGTCGATTGCAGAAATTTAACATTCCTGTAATCGTACGTGGGAATAAAACCTGGTTGAAAAGGGTTCCCAGCCCTTAGAACCATGCAAAGAACTATTCTTCATCTGACCCGACTGCGACGAAATCATCATTCATTATTGACCAGAGGTTACTTCTAACTTAATTCCTTTTTTTTTTCTTTTAATATTTAATTTTCCATTAAATGCTGAAAGTACTTTGCTTTATGGTTTTTCCTTTTTGAAAAGAAGGTTTCATCAATTTCGACAGTTAATCCATCACCTCTAATTGGACTTGAATTAAGAATTGATGAAGCACAAATCTATAAAATGTATGAAAGTAAAATAAATTTCTGAACGCGTAGTATAAACCAAATCTAACGTAATGTAGCCTAACCAAACCTAACCCTAATGTAATCTAACCTATTCAATTTTAATAACGTAAGCTAACATTAGAAATGAAAATGTGAAGAAAAATATTTTCTCACCTCACGTAAATAATTGTTATATTCAACTGTGGTGTTAAGAGATAGGTGTGGATTAACGGTACAAAATTTAATTAACGTAAGTTCCTGTCACCAGCATAATATGAATTAAAATAGTCCTTAATGGTATTTTAGTCTTCTAACCAAGTTCCATTGCGCACTGACACATAACACAGACAAGATTGTTTTCTGCAACTCCTAAAAGGATTATCGTCTTATAATGTCATATGCATAAAACGTTTTTTACTACATTGTTTGGATTGCGTTATAAAAACATGTTCTTGAAAAAAATTAACCGCATCACTTTCATTTTTAATAGTATCATAGAAATTAAAAATACTCGGTAACGAAGACATTTCACTCCTTTTAACACTGAAAAGTGAAAACAATTATCGATAAAATGTTCTCTAGCACTATTCCCTAACCCCGCTTAATCAATAATCTAATGTCAATTTAAAAACAGCAATGTGGATCAAGCTGGGTCAGTCAAAAGATAAGCTGGACTTAATTTCCTAAACAGAATTCTAAAGGTTCCAACCCTAAGATAAAAAGCTTAAATATCATAAGACTTATTTAAAATAAATGGATATTCATCTTTTGGACGACAATTCCTGGCGACGATGAAGTTTAAACATTAAAAAAGGCAATAATCGCTTTTACATCATAAGACGCAAAATTTTGGCAAGTCTTCGAGAACCAAGTTAATTCAAGTGCTAAATGTTGCCATGCTAAGGATTTTTCTTAGTTTAGTAGATATTTTTAAAGTTTAGTATACACTACAAAATTTGCCAATATAAATCAAATAATAATTAACTAAATGAATTAATTTCTAATAATATGTATTAAAAAATTTTAGTTGCAGAATTAAAATTCTTAATCTGAATTAACCATTTATTCTATCTTGAACTATTTATTTTGCACTTACTTCTGTAAAATTTAAATAACTGCTTCAGGTCTTTATTAAAGGTTCTTACTACATTAATTTTTGTTGGTTTCTTAGAACTCCTTACATCTCAACTGAATGATTTGATTCCTTTAAGCTTCTAAGCTTATTTCCTTTTCACTTCCTTTAAACATCATTTAAACTCATAATAATTATTATTATTATAAAAAAAAAAAAAAAAAAAAAAAAAAAAAAAAGCAACTTTTTTTTTTTTTTTTTTTTATTGTTAAGTCAAATCGTGAAATATTGTGAACATATGTTTTGAAAAACTGAACTTGATCTCTTATACATTTTAAAATAGCTTCGATTTTCAAACAAATTAATGTTGTTATATAATGCAAATTTTCAAGTTCAAAATATTCCATTTTCTATAAATGCTGGGTCATAAATAGCATTTAAGGGAGCGTAATTTTATTAAGATCAATTCCACAGTTCTAAAATTACTAACAAATGACGAGAGAGCATCATGAACTCTCATTGTGAGTGAAGTCTGCTCTCAAAAATAATAAAAAAATAACAAATGACAGAATCAGAACAAATTTTTAAGGTTAAAAATGTTTTTAAATTTGTAATCCTAATAGGCAAAATGATGGGAATTATAACAATCGACTACCCAACGTTGGAACAACTATGTCTGGGAATTTGTTGTATCATCTTTAATTTTCATAAACATGAATTGTATTCTTGTTCATAATCTGTAAAATGACATTCAAATATTTTATTTGGTACATGTACTTTTCTATCCCTCATTTTTCATTGACTTTTAAAAAAGTGACCAATTTGAACATGTACAATATATTTTTATAGCTCAATGGTGATGCATATTCACTTTTAAACATCATTTTTAAAACTTTATAGTAGTTTGATTTTATTTTATATTTTAAATTTAATATAAACAAGACGTGAAATAATTTATTAACTTTAAATAAACAAACGAGTAGCTAAATTACCCTTCTTACATGCACCTTTCGCGAAATTCAAAATAAGACTGAGAATGGAAAGGTTCCAGTAATATTTTATAATTAATTCGCATAGAGATTTTAAATAATTTTATATAATAACATTAAAATTATGATTTAATCCACAAATTTCACTTAAAATTTAAGATGTTTTTAATATATTCATCTGTATATATAATAATTTTCTTTTAAATAGTATTCTTTTTAAAAGATTTGATATCCCTTGATAAGAATACGAGACTGCGAAACGCTGGTTGGTGGCCATATTGATAATGTTGTAAACAAATACATTACTAGTCCTAAGGAATTAGAACCCCATTCGTTGTATGCTTTAATAAAATTTTGTTAGAACTATGACTTTTATGTCACTAATGGTTACTTCATAGCAATGGCAGCATCTAGAAAGTTACAAGGTAATTAAAAACAAAAGATTTCAGAGGTAATCATGATCGTTGTCTATCATAAAAAATTAGGGCCACGAAAGTGAAATTTTTAAAATGTTAAAATTTATGTAGGATTGGGACTTCCATTATTCATCTAATATGCATTTAAAAAAATACTAGATAATGGAAAGATAGTTTTTCAAGCATTGGATTCTAATGTAGACCTTTAAAAATTAAAGGGCATACGTTTTGTTCAAATTGGGCCTACCACACAAATTAAATTTTATATCAAAATGGGTTAAATTGGAATGGTTTATCTTTAATGTTTCATAAATATTTTGTTGTTTAGGTATTATGAACCTATTTTTCATAATTGATAATTTTTTTTTATACAAATGTTGAAATTTTATTAAGATGATTGAATTTTGGTCATTTCTGCAGTTTGTCTCTTGACTGGCATTTAGTTGTTATTCAAAATGTAAACTGGAAATGAAATTTACATTAAAGGAAAACTTATAGGGTGGAAATTCAATGAATTTAAAAATAAGTTAAAAATCTAATTGTAAAATTATATAATTAGGCTGTTTACAATGTTCTTGTGCCTTATAGCAATACAGACAGAGAACATCATAAGAAACAGTAATTGTGTATCTGATAGTAGTGGATTTTCTCGTATGAGACCAAGTTGTTGAAACTAACAACATACTTGCTATTTGCGAGGATGACTGGAAATACACATAGGGATTTGAAACTGACAAGATAGCTTATGAGTTTCTATTATGATAAGGTTGTGGGATTGGCATTACAAAAACTTAGTTTTTTTTATAGTTGCAATATATATATATATATATATATATATATATATATATATATATATATATATATATGGCCATTAGGCGTAGTTAACGAAGAGTGCTTTTGGGGTA
>SEYY01024902.1:100000-112500 GCA_009176605.1 Armadillidium nasatum
AAGAAGGCATGTAAGATTGAGCATAGCAGATTAAATCTGGGGTCAGAGAAAGGATGAAACTGTGTTGAAAAATGTGTTTGCACAAGTCCTTCTCAATGGAGGAGGTATGCGATTGGGAAATTCAGAAGACCATAGTTTACTGAAATAGCTATAGTATAGAGAGAGAGAGAGAGAGTGACACAACAATTAGACAGGCAGAAGTAGACTGGAGAGTTGTTATGAATGGAACCACCCCAGATGTGTGAGGCGTACTCCACACAAGGGTGGACAACATCCCTATAAAGAGTTGTCAGTTGCAGTGGTGTGGAGAAATTGAGGCGCCTCAGAACACCCAACCTCTTAGAAGCTTGTTCAGAAAGCGAAGTAATGTGATCTTTCCAAGAAAGATAAGAAAAAGAAACCGAGAATATTAAGAACACAATGCTTGAGTTTTGTTTTTGAAGAGATGTTGTAGTGTGGAAGGTTGTGTTGAGTAATATATATATATATATATATATATATATTATATATATATATATATATATATATATATATATATATATATATATATATATATATATATATATATATATATTATATATGAAGGATTGAGATTGCATCTGCAACATTTATAATTTGTATTGTGCATCAATGTTTCGACCTTTTTCATAGGTCATCTTCAAGATTATTGCACTACTAAAGACATAGGAAAATAGAGACAGTAAGAAGCCACAAGGGCCTATCGAGACTGTCCCAGTCCAAAGAAATAATAATAATATCAATACTAATACATGCACGAAAGACTAGGTCTATCCTATCCCTAGTCATCAATTCACTCATGCAAAGATAAAAATAAAACTAAGCCCAAATATACATGCAATATTCAATGAACCATCACCCACTATAAAAAAACTGCCCATTGGGCTTAGTCATAGGCTGATCTAAAAATTCATATATATACCAGCCAATTTGGCTTAGTCAAGTTATTCTACATAATACCTAAACCATCCATATATCTATCTAGCCCCCTTTTAAATTTGACAAGAGAATCACAGTCAACAATCTCTTGTGGCAATCCATTCCAAAAATTTACAACTATTACTGAAAGAGTATTTTCTTAGATCGAGATGGCATGGCTTTTTAATTTTCTTATGTCCTCTAGTTACTCTTCCACGGTCCACTATAAAGTATTTTTCAATCTCTGTATTACGATAATAATGACTAATAATAATAGTATTAATTGAAACACTTTAATTTTCACAACTTTCAGATATTGAACATTTATAGGTTTTCAATTTTTACAGTAGGTCCTATACTACTAAATTCAATAATAATAATATATTCTGACTCCAGTTTTCTGAAAAGGGGCTGCTAGTGGAAAACACTGTGGCATCCTTTGAGCCCCAATGTTTAGAACATATATAATATTTTACTTTATTTAAAAATTCAGTGTTATAATAAGTTATTACTAAAGTAACAAGGCTGTTGCAATGTTAGTGATAGTGCTTATTATACTAGTAACAATAGCAGAATCTTTAGTTATGATATTCTCTACAATAATATTAGTAATAATAAAAACTACAATTTTATTAATAATAGTAAGAATAATAGTAATTATACCAATAACAACAATAATAATAATAATAATAATGATGCAAGCAAAAATAATATAATAATAATTACATATTTAATGAAATTACTAGAATAAGAATAAAAGCAGTGATAGTAAAATTCTACTATATCACATCATTGAGATTTTTGATATTAATACTAATAGTATTAATAATCGTAATAGAAAATAATAGTAATAATAATCATAATTGCAAGAACAGCAAAAAATATTACTGAATACAATTAAATAATTAAATAATAATAATAGTAATAATAATAATAATGATAGTAATAATTAGTAGTTTTTAGGTTGTTGGTGTTTTGTAGGACTATTCCACTTTCGGTTTGTTTTTAGGAATTCACGTGTATTATTGTTGATTACTTCGTGTATTTCCTTTAGGAGAAAGATTTAGAAGATGATCAAATTGTATTTGAATTTTTTTGACTATAAAAATCTCTGCTGCCACTGAGGAGTCATATGATTCTCTCTCTCTCTCTCTCTCTCTCTCTCTCTCTCTCTCTCTCTCTCTCTCTCTCTCTCTCTCTCTCTCTCTCTCTCTCTCTCTCTCTCTCTCTCTCTCTCTCTCTCTCTCTCTCTCTCTCTCTCTCTCTCTCTCTCTCTCTCTCTCTCTCTCTCTCTCTCTCTCTCTCTCTCTCTCTCTCTCTCTCTCTCTCTCTCTCTCTCTCTCTCTCTCTCTCTCTCTCTCTCTCTCTCTCTCTCTCTCTCTCTCTCTCTCTCTCTCTCTCTCTCTCTCTCTCTCTCTCTCTCTCTCTCTCTCTCTCTCTCTCTCTCTCTCTCTCTCTCTCTCTCTCTCTCTCTCTCTCTCTCTCTCTCTCTCTCTCTCTCTCTCTCATTGAAATTTATTTAAGTTTTGTTTTATTTTTTCTTTCTTTCTTTTTTTTTTTAAATATATAGAAAAATATTATTTTTATGTATTATTCTCTAAATAAACTGGAAGATTAATCGTGAGTCATTAATTCTATTAGCTTTCTTCTCTTCCCTTCCCAGTCTTTCCATCCATTTTTCTTCCTTTTCTTCTCATTTGCTTTTATGCGCATCCACAATGACAATTGAATGATATATATATATATATATAATATATATATATATATATATATATATATATATATATATATATATATATATATATATATATATATATATATATATATATATATATATATATATATATACACACATTGAAGCATGTAATTGGAAGTCATGAGAGTACAGATGGGTCCACTCCTTCGTCCTCGGTGTGTGGATCTTCACCTGCTCCTTCACCAGCTGGAACCACTTCAGTCACTGCAACCACGACCACAACTACCATCACCACTTCCCACAACAACCATTCCACTTCAGCTACATCTTGTGGCGATCAAGAAACCTCCCACACTCAAGCCACAGCCAACTCCTCTTCGTCAAACACGTCGAGTTCATCCAGTTCGCATCACGAAAGAAAACGCTCCGGAAAATCGGACGATTCCAGATCAGTAAGTTGTTGTTGTTGTTTTTATTTATTTATTTTTATTTTTTTTTTTTTTAATAGAAAAGGTTTTTATAGTTTATGTAAATTTTAATTTAATCTTATGCCTAAAATATTTATAAAATTTATCGAGTGAAAATAACGTATTTTATTTTTTTTATTTGGTCACAGTATGAATTTCTATACATATTAGTGAATAAATTTTCTTATCCATTAATTCTATCTGAAATTAGAAAATGCTTTATTTAATGACTCTTATTCCTGTTTTAAAGTTATGAAATTATTTTTACATCTATTTATAAATTTTATTCTTTTGTAGAATGCAGAAATGGTATTAATCTTTTAATTAATTTATTATTTTTTTTTTCCCTAGGGAAGCACACCTTTAAAGCCTCAGGTAGTGCGTCCAACGAACAATAACTCGAATTTCAATTCTTCCTCTTCCAATTCCCTACCGAATCACTCTTCGACTGTAGGGAACAAGGCCACACCATCTCCTTCCACACCTTCGAAACCTGTATCAGGTACAGAACTTTATATATATATATATATATATATATATATATATATATATATATATATATATATATATATATATATATATATATATATATATATATATATATATATATATATTGTTTAAGTTTTACTATTGAATAAAAAAAAATTTTATGACAATTTTTTCTAATGTTTTCTTAATTTAAACAGGTTCCATTTCTCAGTCCACGCCTAATAATAGTAGCTCGAGTTCTGGGCTTATGAATCATATAAATAATTCTCCTCAACTTAATAACAGAGGTAAGGAAATTTTTATTTTTATTTTTTAACCATGATGACAATTTAACAATACAATAGTTGGTTCTTGTAGCTTAGTGATGGGTCGATTAATCTTCATCGGCAAAATCGTCCTTTTTTTTCTCAAAATTCATCACTTTTCTGACTATTAATTTAACGTATATAAGCTTATATAAATATCTCTCTGCTCCACCTTTTAATGAGTGTATATCTCTATGCATCTTCTATTAAGAGTGAAAGACTGTTTAGCAATTAGGGCCAAATATACTCTCCAAGATGAAATCGAATTACCCAAGAAACTGGAGGAAAGATTGTTTCTTCATCACAATTTAATAGTTCTAAATTTAAAGCACTAGAATTATGCATGTCTGTCCATGTTCTCACATATTCAAATAAATCTTCTGAAGATACTTTTATATTATATATATATATATATATATATATATATTATATATATATATATATATATATATATAATATATATAATATATATATATATATATATATATATATATATATATATATATATATTAAAATGTATTTATACATTTGAGTAAGAATAAAGGAAAAACAATTTAATTCTTCTGTATTATAAAATTGTAAAAAAAATGTTAAAATATACTCTTTCAATATCATCGTCATGGTTGAAAAATTCTCAATCGACCCATCACATAACCCACATACCAAAAATATCCAGAAATGAACCCTATTTATTGGTTATACAAGGTGCAATTTTGTTTTCACTTGTGTTATGAATTCCCGGAATAATACTTAACTATTATATCGTTCAATGAGCTCATTGATGCCGTTATGTTAAAATTAAACATTAAAAAAAAAATTTTTTTCTTTTGGGTCTGGCTTCAAACCTCTAGTTTACATTATTAAAATTTTATTTTATTTTATTTTTTTTATTTTTATTTTTTTTGAAAGAAAGCTAAATATAAAATCCTGTAAGTTAAGGGATACCATATCTATTAAAGCAATAGTCTTCATTTCAGTTTGTTAGAATTTCTTCTCTCTATTCTTGTCTGAAAAAAGAAATTGTTTGCTTTAAAAAACTGAGAGATTACTTTTTTTCTTAATACTTTCAAATATTTGAAATGGTATTCATAATTCATTATTATTCATTATTTCAGTTATTTTTTTTTTAATTTTATCGATCAGAAAACTTTTCATTAGAAACAACTTTTCAATTCTCTTTTTGTATTGAAAAAAAAAAAATAAATAAATGAATAAATGTTTTTATAGTTCTGTTATTTCATCTTGTATATTGTGACTTATTATTTTCTCAGAATCGAGTCTTTGCAACAGTTCAAGTACCTTAATGCACAACAGCATTAACAGTTCCCATACCTTGAACAACCTTAGTTCAGGTTCCATATCATCAACCAGCGACCTCCATAGCAATACTAATGGTCCTACGAACTGTGGAATGAGTAACAGCAGTAACAATAGTGGCAGTATCATCAGTAGTAATAGTAGTAATAGTTCAACTAGTAGTGGAAGCTTGTCAGCATTATCTGCGTCGACTTCTTCGTCGGGTGGTCCATTGGTAAATGCTGTTGTGGGAAATAATAATACAGTCACTTCAACGTCACTGGGTAACCCAGGCCTAATAGGGGGAGGGGTAAGTGTTATTATATATATATATATATATATATATATATATATATATATATATATATATATATATATATATATATATATATATATATATATATATATATATATATATATATATATATATATATATATATATATATATATATATATATATTCCTTTTTTTTTTTTTTTTTTTTTACCTTCTCACCCCCTGACCACCCCATGTTGAGGCGGCCACACTTCGCTAATGAAGCTTCCTGCCGCTGTCGGTCTCGTCCAGAGATCCTTCAAAGAAGTGATGCCCCAGAAGATTTTGGGGCGAGAGTTGGAAGGACAACGTAATAGAAAGTGTTTCACGGTCTCCGGGGCCATTCCGCATCTAGTACAGGTGGGAGATGCTGCCTGGTTTATTTTGAATTTGTGTTTGTAATGTTGTAGGTTTGGGTGGTGACCGCATCTCAATCTTGCGAGTGAGGTTTGTAAGTGTCTTGGGAGGTTGTTGAAGTCGGGGTTTATTTCGGGGGGGGGTCTGTTAAGGATGTTGTTTGGAGGTCTGTTGATCATGTATGAATGTGTTAGTTGAGTGTGTATATGTTTGGTTGTTGTGGTATTGGGGGGGGGAGGGGGGATGTGATTTAGGATCTGTTTGTAAAAGGCGCCGGTGGACGATGGAGGCTGTGTTAGTTTGTGGGGTAGGTTGGAGGAGAGTATTGTGACATGGGTGAGTGGGTAGGCGTGTTTTTGCGTAAAATTGGGTGCCTATCATTTCGAGGTGATTCCTTATGGGTAGTATTTTTGTTTCGTTGTGTAGGTGTTGTTGAGGGGTTGTGCGTGTGCAGCCGGTGATTGTGCGAAGGGCTTTATTTTGCATTATTTGGAGTGTCGTTAAGTTTTTGTCGGAGAGCAGAGGGTGCCAGACAGGGGAAGCGTAGTTAATGGTGGGGCGTATAAATTGTTTGTAGATTGCAATTGAGGTTTGTATGTTGTTGTGTATGTCTGTGTTGGCCACTGTTTTGAGGATGTTGAGTTTTCTGTTTGCGGCTGAGGTGGTATTTTGAATGTGCTTGGAGAAATGAGGCGAGTGTCAAATGTTAGGCCGAGGATCTTTGGGGTTTTGTTGAAGGGTATGGGGGTGTTGTTTAGTAGGACTTGTGGGTGGGTGTTGGATATGTGTTTGTCTGTTGTTATGGAGGGTTATGGAGGATTTGTTTGGGGATGCTGTCATCCTGTTTTCGACTAGCCAAGTTTGGAGTTGAGTTAGGTAGTCTTGAGTGAGTGATGTTGCGGTGGTGAGGTCTTCGTGAGTGGTGGCTATAGTTATGTCGTCGGCGTATGAGGTGATGCGGGTGAAAGTTGTTTGGGGTTGTGGGAGGTCTGCTGTAGGTTGAATAGAGTTGGGGAGAGTATGGCTCCTTGGGGAACTCCATTCTTTATGTTGATGGTACGTGATTTATGGCCGTTTTGTTGTATTTGGGCGGTTCTTCCTGATAGGAAGTTGGATAACCATTTCTTAGTATTTGTTGGGATGTTGGATTGGAGGATTTTATGGATAAGATTATGTCTTGGGACAGTATCGAAGGCTTTGTTTATGTCAATTGCTATTAATATAGTTTTGTGATATGGCTTATGGTTTAGTCTGTTTAATATAGGTTGGATGATGTTGGTAAGTGCAGTGGTGGTGGAGTGGTTGGGTTTGAACCCGTGTTGGAAGTTTTGTTGTGGGATGAATTGGAGGATAGAATTTAGGATTAGTTTTTCAAGAAGTTTTGAGATGGTGGATAATAGGGAGATTGGGCGGTAAGAGGAGGGGTTTGAAGGGTCTTTGCCAGGTTTTAGTTTAGGGATGATTAATGCTTTTTTCCATTGTGGTGGGATATAGTTGAGTTGGATGGATTTGTTGAAGATGGAGGTTAAGTATGTGATTGTGTGGATGGATAGGTGTTTTAGGTGAATATTTGATATGTTGTCTGGTCCTGTTGCTGGAGTTTTTTTGATAGTTTTAATGGTGTTTTGTGTGTTTGTGGGTGTGATGGCGTTTAAGTTGTTTTGGTTGTTGCGTAGCTTTTTCAGTTTTTTGATTATTTTTCTGTTTTGTGGATGGGTAGGTAAGCTACTTTGTTTAGCAAAGTGTGTGGCCAGTAGGTTGATGTGTTGTTTGGGAGTTAATGGGTTTTGTGTAGTGGGATTGGTTGGAGTTTCGTGAGTGTGAAGTTGGTTGTTTTTTGCATTGTGAATTGTGTGGATTGTTTTCCAGACTCTTTTATATATATATATATATATATATATATATATATATAATATATATATATATATATATATATATATATATATATATATATATATATATATTATATATATATATATATATATATATATATATATATAGGACCTTTTTGCGATTTGAGTGTACAAAGTCTTTTAGTTAGGAAAGGAACCTTCTGTTCTGTTAGATCTTTTGCATACCTGCCAGTTGAAACACTTGCACAGAATTTTAGTACTCTGAATCTCTGATTTAGAGGTCATAAGTTAAAATGGTTTTGATTACAAATATTTTGCACTTTTCTCTGAATGGAACTGTTTGATTGGAATGCCTGTCGGATGTGTGTGTGTGTGTGTAGGCGGAGAAGGGGAAATGATATATGCTAACTTTTAATGGTACATGTTGATTTTGATTTAATTCAGAGATGTGTGCTTATTAAATATATATATATATATATATATATATATATATATATATATATATATATATATATATATATATATATATATATATATATATATATATATATATTATATATATATATATATATATATAATATACAGAAATCTGAGTCAGGTGTTTCGTTGAAAGCTATGGCCCAAAAGAAACTCAATGAGGTGAACACTACCTCATCATCTTCCATAGGTAAGTGGATAAATTTTCCATATTTTCATTCTATCTATAATAAACTGTCTGATTCCATATATATATATATATATATATATATATATATATATATATATATATATATATATATATATATATATATATATATATATATATATATATATATATATATATATATATATATATATATATATATATATATATATATATATATTATATATATATATATATATATATATATATATATATATATATATATATATATATATATATATATATATATATATATATATATATATATATATATATAAAATATTTCAGTAGGTCATGAAAGAAGCAGTGGTAATCTTGCCAGTAGTATTACTAGCAGCAGTAGCAATGTGACGCTAAGTAGTTCATCAGCAGGAAACTTAAATTCTATGATTATTAATAGTAGCAGTGGCGGTAACAACAATAACAATAACAACAATCAAAGTTCGAACAGCAACAACAGTTCCAACAATAATAGTACCAGCAATACTGCTAATTTAAGAGAAAAACCTGTAAATGCAACTACAACAGAAGCTCATATTCCCCCGTTATTAGGGGTAGCGCCTCTGGGGCCAGTGCATTTAAATGCTGAGCATAAGATGCAGTATGAAAGACTTCAGGCCTCATTTTTCCACATGCCTCATCCCTCCGACTCTGAAAGGTTTCGGTTACATTTTCCACGGCAGCCGTGTCAAACGCCCTCGTATTATCCACAGGTATTTCCAGATACAGTAAGTCATTTCAATAATTTGTGTTTTCTTTTTTTATATAATAAACTTGAAATCTGATAAGTATTTTTAGTAAGTAGTTATCTATTTTGAAGTAAAAACTTTTTTAATATTTTAATGAAATATAAGGTATGTTTGTGTGTGTATGTGTATGTATCTTTTAACAAGAGAAAATGGAGTTACAGTTAGAAATGATTATTATAGTCTAAAATGAGAGTTTGAGTAACCTGTTAATAGATTAAAATTTGTTAGTGTAATGTACTGAAGGATTTGGGGAAGATGTGTGTATATATGTTATTTTATATATATATATATATATATATATATATATATATATATATATATATATATATATATATATATATATATATATATATATATATATATATATTATATATATATATATATATATATATATATATATATATATAGAATTAAATCATGATGGACATAAAAGAAAAATAGTATTAGAATTTAATTTATTAATAGAATTATTATCATGTAGTAAAATTATTATGAAATGGTAACTGAAAGAATATTTCTAAATTGAATTGGGTTTAGTGTTTTGTAGCTGTTGTGAAAGCTTTGGTTAAATATGTAACTTTTATGTCAAGAAAGGTGAAAAGATCATATCTTAATTAGGAAAGTATAGTTTAGGGAGGTTGTCATCTGCATTTGCAGGATCATCTCAGTCAACTGCATCTCATATGAATTTTTATTATCATGTTCAGATGTGTGAAATCTGACATCTAATGCATAAGTAATATTTCAATTAAATCATTACTGTATGTATGTTTTTGAATTATTGTTTTGAAAAGTGGTTAACTTTATAAACTTATTTCGTAAAATTAAAAAAAGATTAGGAAGTATAAAATCATCTCCAGGGAATTGTTTAGTATCCATTATTTAGGTCAGAATAGATGTTACTAAATAGATTTGTGTTTAATTTAATACTAGTTTCTTTTAATTTTTTTTTTTATTAATATTTTTTTTTGTAGCAGCTTCTTGGGGAAATTCAAAAAAATCACGTCATTTTTTGATTATATAATTATTATGGATACTTTTACAGGCTCCGCTACTTTTGTCGGACACAGTGGATTTTTTCCAGCGTCTCTCAACAGAGACATTATTTTTTATATTTTATTATATGGAGGGCACAAAAGCGCAGTACCTGGCGGCAAAGGCTCTGAAAAAGCAGTCCTGGAGATTCCACACCAAATATATGATGTGGTTTCAAAGGCACGAAGAACCAAAGGCAATCACAGACGAGTTTGAACAGGTGAGTTGAATACAATTTTTTGTCTACGTTGGCTTATTTATTTATTTATTTTATTTCATTTACTAACATTGACTATTTGGGATTTAAACCTACCCACTTGTCCATTGTGTAGATGTTGGTCTTATTAAAATGTTATATATTTATATCGGTTGGTTTTTGACACCCCGAAGAGTCCACGGCTGATTGGAAAAGTTTTTTTTTTTATTATTTATTGATGTTGAAAACGATGTAATATGTAGTCCAAAATCAACAGTTTCAAGAATGTTAATGTTAGCGACTTTTTCAGTGTGTGGATTTTTTGGGTTTTTGACCAAAAAGTTGATCTTTTTTGCTAACCTTGATTTAAATTATTTGTAATTAAAAAAATTTGTTGGAATAATTTTTCTTCTCAAGAATTTTTAATTTAAATGAAATAGAAAAGGTCTGAAATGATCTTTCTTCAATTTATTTCTATCGAAGTATTTAAAACTAAAGAAGAAGAATAAAAAAAGCATAATTTTTTATTTTTTTTGAAGTATGATAATGAATGTTGTAAAAGTTATTGCAACAAAGATCAAACAATTTTAATTTTTAATATTTAAGTTCAAAACCTTGGACCAGACAGCAAACATACTTGGTTTATAAAATATAAAAATCTTCTAAATGTTTCTTTAGATTTTCATTATATACAAAATAGATATTATTTTTATTATTATTATTATTATTATTATTATTATTATTATTATTAATTACTTTCAGGGGACTTATATCTTTTTCGATTACGAAAATTGGGGCCAACGTAAGAGGGAGAACTTCATTTTCGAGTACAGGTTTTTAGAGGACCGCGACCTTAATTGAGCGATGGCGACAGGAACGCTGGTTTTAATGAAGAAAAGAGACGGAGAGAGCCCTTTGGAGTTGAGGCCGCTTGTTTTGGGGGGAATGTGAATGCGTGGGGATGATGACAGCGAGCTTTTGGTCTGTTGGTATTTTTATTATTACAATGAAAGGTGTGTGTGCATGCAAGCGAATATAGTCCACTCATCCAACACATTTGTTCTTTAACTTCGATGGGTATCAAGTTTCACAAAATTTCGGGAATGCTGGGGACGTCTTTGTATTACATCGTCGTCGTCGTCGTCTTCTTCACTCGTTCACTGTCATCATCGTCATTATCCGCTCATCTACGAGGTCATCAAAACATTTTGATCATCAGCTTTCATTCATTTATAGGTTGCGCTTTTCAGTTTACCTGCTAAGACTGCCAATTTTTAAATGCCTAAGCAGATAAAACCTAATCGTCGTAATACAAAAAAAAAACACCACCAACTTTCAATGCAAAAAAATAAGGGATAAATTGGAAACATTGCATTAAAACGAGTTTAAAGTTTAATCTTTAGTTTAAAATAACAAAACATCCCCTCCCTTCCCCCCTAAGGTAAACTTTCATAAAAATTTATAAAACCAATATATATATATATATATATATATATATATATATATATATATATATATATATATATATATATATATATATATATATATATATATATATATATATATATATATATATATATATATATATAATATATATTATATATAAAATGTTTTTTAACCAGTCTGTGATTGAAAAAAAAGCTAGAAAAAAAACAGTTCTTCATTGTCACGTTTTATAAAAAGAATATAAAAAAAAATGGCGAAATAAAAAAAAAATGTAAAATGCATAAAATAAATCAAAGTTTTTATTTAAAAAAGAAAAAATGTGGTTTAAGAGTAACATTTATAATTGAAAAAAGGGTTGAGGGCAGTTAAAATAGCAATGGATCTATCTGTTACCTTCTTCCTCCCTCCCTCTCTCCCTCCCTCCCTTACTCTCCCTTAAAAGTGGGAGGGAATAATGAATGAGTCATAAGGTTAATTAATGTATTTTATTATTATTATTATTATTTTTAAAAATTTTTGTATTTTAATTTTTTTTTTTATTAAAAAAAAAAAAAAAAAAAAAAAAAAAAAATAAAACGTTATTAAAAAAAAAAAAAAAAGTAAATTAATATTTATTATTAATATTATTATTATTATTTTTTCTTCCTTTTTTTTGCAATCCTAAAATTACAAAAAAAAA
>SEYY01024902.1:115000-135000 GCA_009176605.1 Armadillidium nasatum
TTTCACTTTCCAGTCCTTTGATTTATCCTGCATTTCCATATTTTTTTACTTTGATCATTCTAGCTCATCTCCCTACCCTAATCTTCTGACAACTCTTCAAAAACTGATATTTTTTTGTCTTGCGCTTTTATCTTTGCACACTTTAATCTAACACACCGCGAACTTAATATCAAGGGACAATTTACCTGGGTTGCCCGTTCATCATCATCTCGCTGGCTGAGATGTAATGGTTATATGACGCATGTTTTTTCCACCATACCGTACTATTCTACGATCGCCACGCTTACTATCCAAATTCCTTTCCTTTTCGAAGTGACAAATTTATTTTAAAATATAATTTCTATTTTCGGAAATGTTACTCTTTAAGGAAGATATAAAATATCTCATAGACAGTCTTTTTTGTCTTGAATATGTAATGTGGATAATATCCTGGTATGAAACTCAAATTTCTCCACCTTAGGCTGGACATACTGTATTTCTTTGAGAGTGGTTTGCTGAGTATTAAGAAATGACAATTTCACGCTACGGAAATTTTGAAACTTTTTTTTTTTCATAATTTCAAAGCTTCACCCTATCAACCTCTAAGGTTAAGTAATCTTATCCAATCTTTATTACAATGATCCAGATATGTTTTAAAACAGGCCTTCCTGATGTATCAGGTTAAGAGCCTTTTTTTTTTTAGTTATTCCATTTCTTAAAAATGTTTGAGAGAAAATAATAAAATTATTCCTCAATCTTTCTGACAGTTTTTTTCGGTTCAGCTTCGCATACAAAGTAAGAACACGATTGGATTGAAGGAAATTTGTTTGCCGTTTTGCCCTTAAATCTTGCCTCACTATTTACAGTTCAGTTCACTTGCCTTAACTCCCAATCTAGTTTCTTTCCCTTTTTTTCTATTAAGAGGATCCTCTCTTGAGACATTCCAAGTTCTTTGTTATCACACTGATACGGAAATATTTTCCCCCTATTGTTCAAGATTGCAGATTTACTTACTTTCTGTTGCTCATATTAATATTCCTCTCAAATTAAGGAAATTGTCATAGATGAGAACTTTAGAGGTAAGACTGAGAAAAGTAACTACTTTGCATCACCTTTCTTTACCCTGGAATTGAACCCTTCAGAATCACTCGGTACAATCATATTGACCAGTTTTTCACAAACTCCTTCCACACTATTAGTCTGGCCTAGGACATCGCAATATTTACAACTCTAATATTTTGACTGTACTCGTGACCGACGCAAGTCGCTAAGACTAACCTTTATATTCACTACATCCATGTTAAAGCAGATTACACTGCTTTCACAAATCCTTTCAATCGACCATTCTAGATTTTTTTTCACGGTTTTTCATCGACGTCAATTCATACATCACGCCATTGATTGAACATATAAAAACGCAGTCTTAAAATCTAGTATCATGCAAAAGCTCTATTCGAAACTGTGTTTTTGGGTTCAATGCAGGTAATTGAACTATTTAATCAACTAGGATTATCCAGTGGAGGAGGAAAATTTATTAATTTAGACGTTTATTTATCCTTTTAGATGTGCTCAGAACACGTTACAAGCTTATTTGTTTAATATTTTATTTATTTTTTGGTGAAGAGATCGGAACCAGATGCTTGGCACCAATTATTGAATGGCCTTTAAATTTAAAACCGAACGTATAATCACAAAATGGCCAAGATCGTTCGAGTTAGCCCCACTTGGTTAAAATGAAGAGCAATATTTTTGTGATTACAATGTGGAAAAAGCCTTGAATTTTGTATTTAAAAAAAAATTTTTTGGGGGGGAAAATTAGAAACATTTCTGCAGTTATTTAATTTTTTTACAAGACTTAAAAATATATATTAATAATTCACCAATTATATAACAGATTTAAAAGTTTTAATATATTTATATATATTTTTTTTTTTATACAAATTAAAAACATTCAAAGTTTTACTCTATTACCATCTAAATTATCTATTGGAACTGTTATAGAAATATACATAAAAGCCTCTGAGATAAATGCAAACGATTATGGTTTCTGTTTATTGGCAGGTTGAAGAGCAATTCAAATCTAAGAAACCTTTTCTGTTTCACTAATTTACGTACATTCAGCATTGTCAATGTGGGATGAAAATCTTTATTAGTGATGTTAAATGGAAATCTTGGTAAATACATAACCCGATATCCCCAACATTAGTAATCGTTAATACCCTTTTTATGAAGACAAGTTCTTAGGACTAGTAAAATATAGTAAAAATAGGACACTGTTCAAACTGTTGAGAGCTTAGCAACAAATTACCTGCTCCCGTCAGATCGTTACACTTATATGGTTCCTTTAAATTAAGCTAACTAACTGAACTTTATTAATAACCCTTCCTTTTTTTAGACAGTTCTCCCCCCAGCTGATAACGCTGTTCTCATTCTTTCACATTTCCTTAAATACAATCTTATTTTGAAAATCTTTATTTTATCTCTCCTTTCATTGCCAAATATTCAGGACAGAGGTTTCCGTTTTTACATCAATCTTCTTAGTTTCCACTTATACTCCTATAATGATCCAGAATGAAAAGCTGTCCAAACAATTTGCTCATCATTACTTAGATTTCCACTCCCACCAAGCTTTTGTTGTGGACCCGGTAACCTTTTTAATATCAGTTCATTTTAAAATACACTGCTCTGACGTGGCCCCACCATATTAAAATAATGCAGCTTTGTCTTCGGCTCTGAACCATTTTGAAGAATTTTTTTTTCTTCTTGCTCCGTCACTAGTTCTTAGTCCTGCTATAAACTTACCTGTTCTAATACAATAATAGTAATTAATAAAACACGACTAATTCAACAAAGTATTGGGTATTAGCATATAAATGAAAATTTTAATTAATTTTCATTGTGAAGAGATTCTGTTTGCTGCTGAAGAAGCGAAGATAAAATAAGTTTTTAGACCAAAAAAATAAATAAATAAAAAAAATTTTTTTTTAAATTTGAAAAAATTATTCTAAATTGTTAAAAAAAATTTTTTATTAATGGAAAAATGAATATCTTTTATTATTTTGACAACCATGTAAATAATATAATTATGGTAAACGTTTATGTAAGAATAAATAGTAATGAGGTAGAAATAGAACAGACTATTATAACTAGAGACATCGAAATAGACAACCAAGTACCAGAAATACTTTTTTTTCCTTTATGTACGTATAAGCCTTTGGAAAATAACCCACAAAATCAAGAAATAATATAAACCAACTTAGAGAAGTAGAAATAAATAATTTTCTTCATCCCCTAGGTAGGATTTACGTCCTGTCAGCGAGATCTTTCGAGGAAGATCCTTTTGTTTCACGGGCTCATGGCGGATACAGCTGGCAGGGCCAGCCCTATCGCGGATTATATCCCCATCAGTGACAAGAGTACTTTGCTAATGTACTTGTTTTAATGACTGAATTATTAGGAGCTAAGAGCAAGGAGAAACTGCCCACATTTTACCGCCCAGAACAGTGGTACTTGGTACTCTCGCTTGCTAGGCGAGTGCTCTGCAGCTGGGCTAACGGAGTTTACAAAATATTTGATAAAAAAAGAGAACCACATTTAAATTCTTATGATAAAATATTACAGAAACTCCAAGAAATTTAGCTGCCCTAAAAGCTGGGGTTTTGTATGCACGATATTACAGTAGAATGCCTATAAAAGTTTGGCGTAAATAAGAAATTTACGTTAAGCTGCTTCTATTAATAAAATCTGAATTTATTGGCAGACTAGGAAACTTCAAAAAGAAAATCCAAGAATTTGACATGAATTTTGCTTCATGTTGTTCCGAGACGTATTATTGGAAGAAATAAGACTCTCGTGTCATTAAAAATTCCTTCATTGAAATATTTTGTTCAGAATGATTGCATAAAATAAAGATGAATAAAGAAAATATTGTTGTATAGTCTTTTGACGAGAACAGAACAAAAGAAAAACTACTGAGTAATTTCACTCACTATAATAGAAGATATTATGAAAAGGAAAATAGAAAAATCATGACTGTACTAATAAGAATTCTAAAACTTTTAGAAGAGAAGCTCGTTCAAAAGAGAAGAATAAATAACACGTAATACGCAATAAAGGGACAATGTAATGCAAACTATACTTTAACAAGCAAAATATCCTGAAGACTTGAAAATTTAGAGCCAAATTGTTTAAGAATGTTTTTAAGAGCTAATCTTCTTTTCATGCACAGTTACAACTATTCAAACACGTGGAAATGCATCGAATGTAAATGTAAATCTGATTGCCAATTTACGATTGTGGGACACCATTGTACTAACAAGACAAATGCTTTATAATCTCAACAAAAAGATATGTTTTATAAATCAGAAAATTTTCATTCATATAAATATATAATTATTTTCTTTCATTATCATCATATAAAAACTTAGACACAATTGTCATAAGCAATTAAAATTTTGGTCCTGGGCTACCCATCATCATCAAGATATAAATTTCTAGAAATAATTAATATACTCGACGTTTATAAACACACAGCAAAAAAATTAACTGAAAAATATCATCCTCTAAGAATACATTATAATAATAAATGAGAACTTAAAAATAAATTTAAAAAAAAAAAAAAAAAAAAATCAACAAAACTATCTGGAATGAAAAATAGTTCTTGATAATAAAACAAAAAAAAATTAATGTAAACCTAAAAAAAAAAAAAAATAAAAAAAAAAAAAAAAAAAAAAAAAAAATATATAAATAATATATATATATATATATATATATATATATATATATATATATATATATATATATATATATATATATATATATATATATATATATATATATATATATATATATATATATATATATATATATATATATATATATATATATATATATATATATATATATATATATATATATATATATATATTATTTATCTAATATAAAATTCATATTGCTATAAGATTACATATTACTTATTACAAAAAAAAAAAAATAAAAAAAAAATAAAATATATATATATATATATATATATATATATATATATATATATATATATATATATATATATATATATATATATATATATATATATATATATATATATATATATATATATATATATATATATATATATATATATATATATATATATATATCAGAGGCTCCATCAGGGTAAGCAACATAATGCTGGGCATGATCAATCAAAATTGAAGAGAAAAAGAAAAGACCGAACTAATTTACTTCATCCTCTCCCAGGAAGCACTCTGTGAGTGGGACCAGCATCTTCCTCCTCCTGCTCTTAGAAGTCCTTCAAGACAGTCCTAAGGATCACTTTTTTTCGATTCATTGGTTTTAATGATGGGATTTGAGTTTTATTTAAATTCCCAAGTATGGTTTTCACCCTTTCAATGGAACCAGCATCACCATCCATCTGATCTCTAAACAGGATCTCTCAGAGCCTTTCTAGGATCTTCGATATTCAATCCTGCTCCTGGAGTTGTTCCAAAAATTAATTTAAAGGGCTGGATTGCTACCTGTATATGTAATTAATAACTAAACAAACAATAAAGCAAAATACTTGACAAGAGGTCATATGTCATATACAACAATGAATGGACTTGTAGGGCAAATGTGTGGTGGGCGTTTTATAAATAAATAAACTTAAATACAAAATATTTTTCTTAAATAAATGAAAAAACTAAAATATTTTCAATATAAAAAATAATTTTTTTAAAAATAAAAATAAATAAATCTTTTTTTTTTTTAAATAAAAATAAAAAATTTAAACATACTTTTTAAATAAAAATAATAAAAAAAAAAATTAATTTTTAAAGTTATTTATGCAATAACGTAATTTAATAAACCCTGTCGCATAGCCAATTAACCAATATATAATGACGGTCCGATATATATATATATATATATATATATATATATATATATATATATATATATATATATATATATATATATATATATATATATATATATATATATATATATATATATATATATATATATATATATATATATATATATATATATATATATATATATATATATATATATATATATATATATATATATATATTAGGTCCAAATTTAAATAATGCAAATTTTTTTTCCCTTTTTTGGAAAATGTAATGTAGATTAGGTTTCAATGTTCAAAACGAGTTAGGGGGGTAGGGGCTAGGGGGGATTAGAGCTGGTCATCTCTCCATAATTACAAAATAATGTACTTGAATGTAGGTATTCAAAATTGAGAAAAAAAATTAAGAAAAATTTTATTTTGAATTACTTATGATTCTTATTACTTAAAAAAATAAAGAAAGAATACATACTTATAAGCAGGAGAAAGAGGGAAGGAGGAGAGAGTGTGTGTGTGTGGTAGGTAAGTAAGAATCAATTTGAGATAGACGATTTCACAACTTTTAAGAATTGAAGTAAAAAATCTTGCCTTCCACTCCCTTAAAAAAAGCATTCATACATATTTTCAAGAAAACTACCCAAATAAGCCCAAAGAAATAAGAAGAATAAAAAAGAAAAAAACATAAATAAATAAATAAGAATAAACTTTTGGAAGCCTCTGAGTGAGGTTTGTAAGACTAATCTCAATTCCGTTTCTTGCTTTATAAATTTGGGATAAAATAAAAATTCTCAATATAAATGAATCTCCTCCATTGAAATTTTATGAACACAAATTTTGTATGTGTGTGTGTGTGTGTGTGTGTATATATATATATATATATATATATATATATATATATATATATATATATATATATATATATATATATATATATATATATATATATATATATATATATATATATATATATATATATATATATAGCAAAAATTTACCAATATTGCTTATATATATATATTATATATATATATATATATATATATATATATATATATATATATATATATATATATATATATATATATATATATATATATATATATATATATATATATATATATATATATATATATATATATATATATATATATATATATATATATATATATATATATATATATATATATATATATATATATATATATATATATATATATATATATATATATATATATATATATATATATATATATATATATATATATATATATATATATATTATATATATATATATATATAAAATAATTATATATATCATAACTAATAAAACAATCTCATATAAATAAAAATAAAAAATAATAATAATCTTTAAGAGAAGATTTTGAATTACAATCTTCATTTAAAAAGAGAGTTTGATAGTAAACATTTCATGTTTAACAATATTTTTTTTTGTATTATTATTTAATAATAATAATAATAATAATAATAATAATAATAATAATAATAATAATAATAATAATAATTACGAAGATACTTTAAAATCTGGAGTTTCAAGGTTGCGGATCACTCTGTAGGTGCTCCTTTTCTTCCTGATGGTGTAGTACTCAGTAATGTGATGACTTCCCCCAGTTTTCTTTTTCATCGCTGCAGTGCCCGCCTCCTTCTTCTGTTTCTGATTCCTTTCTGAAATTTTCTGATTGGTTGCTGGGCTTAAGGATCTCTTTCTCATGAAAGTTTTTTTAGTTGTTGTTACTTGCGTTAAAGTGGAAGAAGAATCAATCTTATAGGAAGAACGTGTAGACGACTTTCCCCCACGAGTACGTCCACCACTGCTCTTCATATTAGTGCTTGAGGTAGTCCCCCTTGCAGACCTCCCTCTTGAAGTATTCTTCTTCATCTCTGAAGAGGCCGTCCTCGCCTTTCTCTCTGGCGTAGAGGAGGAACGGAGGGGGGAGGAAGTGGCTCTCTTTGCGTACGAGAAAAGGGAAGGCTCGGACATGATCGAATTCGCTTGCTGGCGGGAGTTCTTTGTGCTCGACCTCGCTGTTGCTGCTGCTGCAGAATAGATGGTACGGGTACTGGAAGCTTGCGCGTGATCCGAGACTGAGGGGTTTGTAGAATCTTCTGAGGATATGGGGGCAGAGAGGGGCTCTTTCTTGGCCTTAGAACGAGAAGAGGAGGAGGAGGTGGTGGTGGTGGTGTTTGAGGAAGCGTTCTTGAACTCACTCTTCTTGCCTTTGGAGGCGGGCAGCAGCGGTAGTCATCTGAGAAGGGTCCTTTTACTACTCCTGGGCGTCGAACCAGAGAGCAAACTACCGACGCGGCTGAAAACCAAAAGCAGAAGAAAGGTTAAGAGTGTTATTCAATAAGGCACCTATACCTGAGGGCAATAATAATAATAATAATAATAATAATAATAATAATAATAATAATAATAATAATAATAAGAGCAAACAGGCAATAAAAAACATTCACTTTCGGCAATTATTACGTACATTGCAACTGGTGATAAGTATGCGAAAGAGAAAAAGGAAAAAATTTGAATCAATGGAAAATCTGAAAAAAGGGTAATTTAGTAGATACAACTCGGTGATAATATATATATATATATATATATATATATATATATATATATATATATATATATATATATATATATATATATATATATATATATATATATATATATATATATATATATATAATATATATATATATATATATATATATATATATATATATATATAATATATATATATATATATATATATATATATATATATATATATATATATATATTATATATATATATTGTACGTACTAGTAATTAAAAAAAAAAGGCAGGCAAGCAAAGAACAGGACAATGAAAGATTGTGAGGCAATGAACCAGGTGATAAATAACAAGGTACACACATTGGAGATTTTAAACATGTTCTCTACATCAAACCGTGAAATGAGTAGTGTGATACATTGAGTACTGTCATACGTGAGCTAGGTTACCTTTGTAAGCTCTTATCAAAATAGATAGCTTAAAATAACCAGGAAGACTAACCATCCACATCAAATACCTTCTTTCAAAATACTTTTAAAAAAATGTAACGGTTCAACACTTAAAATCGCATACCAATATCATACTTTCTTCATTTAATTCCAAATAATTCTGAGAATTAAGCAAGGAATATTGAACTGAAATACACAAACATATATAGATTTTACTTTCCCGAACTATACTGGGTAATGGGAGAGTCTAAAACCAGAGGACTCTTATTCTTTCCAAATCAGGAGACTAAAAATTACCTTTATAACAGAGAATAATAAGAAAAATACACATTGGAATAAGAACACCTACTGTTTTAGTGTAAATCTTAAGTAAAGAAGAAGCCTAGTTGAAAAATGCATTCATCAGTCACTGCATGAACTGACTATACAAAAAAGATATCTTTTTTATTTTGCATTATAAATTATTTTTCACACAATCAGTAGTAGTAGTAGTAGTACTAATGACTTCATCCACGTGACAACAGTTGCTAGAAGAAAAAATTATATTCATATCTATAAACCATCAAGTGCCAATTATAAGCAATAAAATGTGTTTTCTCTTTATAAGTAGCACTCGATGCTATTTGAGAAATATGTTAAATGCTCTATACAAAAGAGAAAGATTTAAATAGAGTCAAGATAATCAGAGGATTGATAGTATTTATTTATATGAAACGAAAACGGAGGTTTGTTGAGCAAAGAAATGTCTAAATTTTTATTAAAATATGGAAAAGATTTATGAATACAGACTAAAGAACGTCTTTTAATGAACGTTGGTTAGTGCCAAGAAAAAACTGCATAAAAGAAAATTGGTTTTCTTTAAGTATCAAAACGAACTCGACTTAATTTCAGTGGTCAGTCATAGGAAGAAATGAAAAAAAAAAAAAATGAACTACATGTAAGAAATGTGAAAAAGATCTACATATTAAATAAAAGTGTAAAAGATGGGTATATAAAAAAGCAATACAGTTGGAAAAAAAAAAAAGATTCAATTTACGAAATCAATATGCAATAGTTTTTATAAAAATACGTAAAAAAAGAAAGGGGTAAATATAAAAGGATTTTATTGGATGTTTACCAAATTGTATGGGATATGGGTTTCTGTGGGACAATTTTAACCAAATTGTAAGGAATATGGGTATCGAAAGAGTCAAGTAAAAAAAAAAAAAAAAAAAAAAAAAAATGAAAATTTAAATAATAATAATAATAATAACCTAGATATACTTCACAAAATGGAGATGACATACGTGGAGGGAATGCGTCAGTAACTAAAGATAGAAATATACGCAGCAAGTTTATATGGATATAAGGGGGAAAAAAATAAAAAAAATAAATCAGATTATTTTGAACTGCAAAAGTCAGTTTTCCTACATATTCAATGTATTCTAAGCCTGGCACTATACTGGTCAATTGTATCACACACACACACACACACACACCTACATGCACATACTTTTATATACCAATGATGAACCAAAATTAAACAAACAGGAAAAAATCTATTTCAAGGCACAGCTTCCTCTCTTCAGGCCATATAATGATTTTGTGCAACCTTCCTAGAAAAAAACAATTACACTGTTCATTTCTAACGTCAAGGTTTTTCATCTCTAAATCCTGAAGAAGAAGAAGTGCTCTGAAAACACTTGTCACTTTTCTTATTTAATTTCATTTTGTTTCTTAGTAGATTATATATATATATATTATATATATATATATATATATATATATATATATATATATATTATATATATATATATATATATATATATATATATATATATATATATATATATATATATATATATATATATAAAAATATAAATAATAAATATATATATATCCTATATATATTATATATATATATATATATATATATATATATATATATATATATATATATATATATATATATATATATATATATATTATATATATATATATATATATATATATATATATATATATATATATATATATATATATATATATATATATATATATATATATATATATATATATACACATTCTCTTAAATATTTTATTATTAATAAAATAAAACAAATTGAGATAATAATGCGACTAATTATCCATATAAGCTAAGCAGTGCATTTCAAAAATCTATAAACACGAATTCAGATTATGAATTATAAAAAAATTAAAAAAACTACTCAACTGCTGCTGTGGGTGTGTGACAGGAGGAAAAAAATAATTATCTAGGTTCTAATTATATAGCTTCAAAGCACACAAACGTCACACACACAAACACTTACAACACATACACACACACACTATATCTACACACAACTTACACCGGAGCGAAACGGGAGTATAAAAGGCTACTACTTGACTTTAACTTCTCAGGATAGTCGTGAAAGTCACAACCTGTTGCGGGAGTATGATGATGTCTATTATCAAGTTGAGTAGTCGTTGCGTTCTTGCAGCAATCATCGCCGGTAGAAGGTCTAGTTAGATCCTCATTCCTATTATCAGCATTATTTGCATTTCTGGCTGGTTCCTGACGAGAAGTTTGAACTGAAGCTGCATCTCCGTTGCCATTATCAATAATTGAGATTTCACGATGCAAAGCCGGACCTAATACATTGGTACTATCAAAAGTATCTTTCTGGTTACGATACCGCGGCTTAACTCCACTTAAATTCATGGTTATCTTTCTTGACTCAATATTTCGTAACTTGCATGTAAGAGCATATGGGGTTGGAGGTATTGGTGAAGGAGGGAGTTGTTTATTGGAAGAACACGAGGATGAGGAAGAAGGTTTCCCTCCATCAGAAGAAGCCAAATAACCTGACGAAGAATGACGGGACGACCTACTTTCCTTTCCAGAGTGCCTAAGCAATGAAGATTTTTTCAAGGCAATCCTAGAGGAGAGGTGGTTTTGTTGCTGCGAGTCGAAAGGCACCCTTGATCTAGGAGACCGTGAATCCGACCCTGGGATTCCTAATACTTTTATAAGAAGCAGACCCCCGATACATGGATCCCAAGAGCCAAGCATGTCTTTATGGCGAAGCGTGCAAGAGAGAGAGAGAGAGCATGAAATGAACACGACTTATAATTAATAATAATTTAAAAATTATAATCGATAATAAAAAGCAATTCAAATATAGCACTAATTAAATACTTATTTTTAAAAAAAATTAAGATTAATTTAAAAATTAAGATTTTATAATAATAAAATAAAATAAAAATGCAAATATTCATTAATAAGTGTGTGTAATTATGTAATTAAAATAAATTTTAAAATCCTTGAAATATATATATATATATATATATATATATATATATATATATATATATATATATATATATATATATATATATATATATATATATATATATATATATATATATATATATATATATATATATATATATATATATATGCATTAGGAAATAAACATAATGCATAGTTATAAAATTTTTAAACCCACACCCTCACTTCAGAATTTTCGAAAGAAAATCACAGTTATGTTTTGATACTTTAGGCGTAAAGCAGAAAATAAGATTATCATTTTATTTAGAAAGGAAAAGTTCAGTGGAAATATTCATTAAGATTTGAGGTTATAATCTTCGTTAGATATGAAGTTTTAAAAATCTTTGTTAAAGTGGTAGTCTTCATCAATATTTGAAGTTGTAATCTTCGATAAAGAAGTAATCTTTGTCAAGGTTTGGAGTTGGAATCTTCGATTAAAGATAATCTTCACACGATTTTAAAGTTACGTCTGGGATTGGATTGAAGACAAATAGCTCAGCTTTGAAGATTATAGTACAGTCGAAACTTGGAAAACCCGTGAGACGAGTAAGTTTAAAAGTTTATATAACTTTCTTGGCGAAAGAATTTTTAATTTGTATTCAAGAGATTTTGATAAAAATATTACATCTTGTTTAAGTTTAAAATGATCAAAGAATTACAATAATCTTTAATATTATGATTATTATTTTTATTAAAGTGATAGCATCGTAAGCTATAATTAGTATTTCTCTTACGATGCAGGTTCCAGTTTTGACTTTCAGTTTTGGTTCTCCGGATTTGGATTTCTGGAAATAGATTCCCAGTTTGAATTTCTGGAATTAGATTCCCTGTTCGGCTTCCGGTATTCGACTTCGATTATCATTTGAACCATTCAAGATTGCAATACCCTCCTTGGGCACAGCTTAGTTCAGGAATTCAAAGTAACAGTGACTGGTATTCATGACTAGGAACCATATTTCTGAAATCCGCTCACAACGACATCGGTATTTTGAAGCTGAGGATTGCCAGACGAATTGGAAATAGTAGCTGGACACGTCCGGAGTTACGAAATGTATATTTTTTTTTATTATAAAAGTATTTTATATATTTGATTAAAAATAAATTAATTAATTAGGTAATAGTGTTTAGAGTTAGTGCTAGATTTAGCGAAAGTTAGATATTCTGAAGTAAATTTTATATTCTACAATTATATATATATATATATATATATATATATATATATATATATATATATATATATATATATATATATATATATATATATATATATATATATATATATATATATATATATATATATATATATATATATATATATATATATATTCTTTAAGAAATTTTATATTATACATTTAAGAAGAGAATCATGCTTGTTTTACGCTCTTCCCGTAGCTTTGGTTGTCGTTGGAAGAGCTGAAACTTGTAATTATAAATTCGTTGACGGAGACATCAACTATCATCGATTGATAAAATCCGTTGCAATATATATATATATATATATATATATATATATATATATATATATATATATATATATATATATATATATATATATATATATATATATATATATATATATATATATATATATATATATAGAGAGAGAGAGAGAGAGAGAGAGAGAGAGAGAGAGAGAGAGAGAGAGAGAGAGAGAGAGAGAGAGAGAGAGAGAGAGAGAGAGAGAGAGAGAGAGAGAGAGAGAGAGAGAGAGAGAGAGAGAGAGAGAGAGAGAGAGAGAGAGAGAGAGAGAGAGAGAGAGAGAGAGAGAGAGAGAGAGAGAGAGAGAGAGAGAGAGAGAGAGAGAGAGAGAGAGAGAGAGAGAGAGAGAGAGAGAGAGAGAGAGAGAGAGAGAGAGAGAGAGAGAGAGAGAGAGAGAGAGAGAGAGAGAGAGAGAGAGAGAGAGAGAGAGAGAGAGAGAGAGAGAGAGAGAGAGAGAGAGAGAGAGAGAGAGAGAGAGAGAGAGAGAGAGAGAGAGAGAGAAAGAAAGAGAGAAGAGAAGAAGAGAAGAAAAAGAAAGAGAAAGAGAAAGAGAAAGAGAGAGAGAGTTACTTTGTGTTCATTATATAATTGCGAAAAAGATCCTAACCCAAAATTGTAATGAATTGTAAAAAAAAAAAAAACAAAGTCAATAATAAACAACCTTTAGTAGCGATAGTTTGGTTAAATAAGCTGAAAATGAGCTCTGGACTGCAGTGTGTGAGTAAAGCCAAAAGAAAACTCGATAGAAAACATTATATCCTCTAATTAAATCTTTATGTTTCATCCTTGTCTAAATAATTTAAATTCTGTCAAACGTTTGATGCTGTCTTAAAAAGTTTACCCAAAAAAAAGATTCGAGTAAAAATAAAATTTTATCATTAAAAATAAATGACATTCTGAAAGCCATTTAATATTAAGAACGTCTTATAGAATCGTATCTTTTCTTACCTTTGCTAATAGTAAAGATTAAATAATTAAAAAACAATAATAATAATATCAAACTTTAAAGTCTACCACTACTACTATTACTCCGCAATTCTAGATACATGTCAATAATTACCAGAAAATCAATGTAATACTAATAGGTTAACTAATTCTGAAAATAAAACCGCACACTGAATATAAAATATTCTTCAATGTTTTTCTTCTGATTCCTTTAATCTTCTTCGGGTAAAATGAAATCGATATACATATATTAATCCCTAACCTTTAACTCCAGCACAATTCCTGTATAATTTCTGGATCTTTTCAAATGTTTTTTATCGCTAAACATTCGTATATTATTTAAAATATAGGAGTATATTGTTGTTCTTTCCATCATTCATGGATCTACAACAATACTAAGCACTCTTTCAGCTCTACGGTGATTTTTTATACCAACATCGTGATTCTTCGGTCCATAATAATAATAATAATAAGTGAGAGTATATAAAAGTATTCGCTGAGCAAATTGTAAGCAACTAAGAATGGGAAAAATGCAACTGCATCTCCTTTAGTCTCATAGTCGATAAAGCATCTAAAATTTTCCAATACAATATTAATTAATTAAAATAAAAAAAAAAGATAAATAATAGTGGAAAAATTAAAAATAAATAAAATTAATTAATTAATGAAAAATAAAATGAAAGGTCACCTTTTGTTGGAGCTATTGTATGTGGTTCGCATTGGTCGACGATTGTCTTTGTGGACGGAGGCTGTTAACGGAGGAAACTTTGCTAGCCTTCACTGGAGATAGAATGGCTTCGCGAGAAGCGCCTCCGGTAATAGAACCGCCGTTACTGCCACCCAACGGTGTTGATTTGGTTCTGATATGTGCTTTATCCTCTAAACTAGAATATTCAAAATAGTATTATTATTGTTGTTATTATTTTCAAAAGAAATAACATTTTAAAATAATTTTTGGCAAGGAATATTTTTTTTTATTCTAACATTCATTTGGAATAATATTTTACAGCCTAATGAAGGGGAAGTGACTACAAATGTAATATTTTATAAATGCTTTGCATTTCAAGAGAAAGAGATAAATTCAGTATACCAAAATTAAGGTACAAAAATTTACACCTTCGGTACTTTATGAATTTGAAACAAAATATAAGTTTATAAATAGTTGATGTTATAAACTTAACACTTAAATAAAATAATAATAATAATAATAATAATAATGTTAGCTTGAGAAGAATCAAAAATCATTGTAACGTTACACAATGAAAACAAATAAAGAGGTAAAACAATAATGAACTATGGAGTTAATTTCAAGATTAATACAATAAAAGTAAGGTTGAAGAATATCAGAGGAAAATGAACCACTTCTGATGGAATAAGTATTAATTACTATTACGAATCAATAAACCTATATGGCAGTAAAGCCATGAGACATTTATAATTTTTTTGTGGATAAAATGAAAACTACTGCAATATTGAAGGAGAGAAGTTAAATTGAATGGAATATATATATATATATATATATATATATATATATATATATATATATATATATATATATATATATATATATATATATATATATATATATATATATATATATATATATATATATATATATATACTCGAACAGGTAGAAATTTTAACCAAACAGTTATGAAATAAAGATTTTGCTATAAAGATTATAACAACAACTTTACATAAATTTCAAAATTCAATCCTAAACAAAGTTTTGTGAAAGAGTCTCAAGCAAATTGAGAAAGGAAAACACTCACTGTACTCGACCAGTTGTGGCAGATCTAGAGTGTCTTGCAGCTTTAATTTGAGTCAGTCTGTCTCCTTGACTTAAGCCATTAATTAACGCTGTTTCACTTATTTCGTTCCCATTATTTATATCCTAAAAAAATAACACCAAAAATAATGGTTATATATATATATATATATATATATATATATATATATATATATATATATATATATATATATATATATATATATATATATATATATATATATATATATATACTATATATATATATACACTCCATCACCATTTCTATCATTTTATATATTCATGATACAAAGTTTTCTTTCGCATCTATCTGCAAGTTAATTTTTTTCTTACACCTCTCCTTCACACAGACGTCTTAACCACCTCCCACATCCTTTCAGATATTCCTCTTTCAAAAAACCTTTCAACTATCTATTAATCCAATCATCTTCAAGATGGAAACTAAATTCTCGGCTTCTCATTTCGAAAACTTTTCCTTTATAACTTTAAAAGATTTGAAATCCTTATGTAACCTTTGTAATAGGCTTCAACACATTCATCTTCAAATAAATAAATATATTTCACTACTACTACTACTAATAATAATAATAATAATAATACTTCTCACCTCAAAGGACTTATTGGCATTAGCTTTGTCATTCTCCTGTGATCCTAAAATCACCATTCCTTTCTTTTTCCCGTCAAACTTAGAAGGGGATATTGAAGAGGTGTCTCCAAATTTCGTATCATCAATCCTGAGGGTGTCCACACCACTCATCACAATTTTCACAGTTTCTTCATTTTCTGTTTCATCTGACGAAGAGCCAGACGATGACGATGGGGAAGAGGAGTGAAGAGGTAGAGCAGAAACAGCATTCTATATATATATATATATATATATATATATATATATATATATATATATATATATATATATATATATATATATATATATATATATATATATATATATATATATATATATATATATATATATATATATATATATATATATATATATATATATATATATATATATATATTGCACACAATTTTATTGGTTATTTACTACCTAAGAAGGTCCAGTAACGCTAGAGTAGCGTTCTGTATATGGAACATAGATATACTGTGCAAACATATGTTGTAGGGTTTTGTTTTCAAGTTCAACGGTGAATAACACATTCAGTAATTAAATAGATAAAATGAGTATATATCTCCTATTCATGGTAGTATACGGTCAAAGCTCATGACGTATTTGGAAAGACTACTTCATTTCATTCAACATTATTATATTTTTCAAAGCTACTGCAACCCATTTAAATGACATGTTTAGATGGAGAAGTACTATACAAACATTATTTTAACCGATCTGGAGTAACCACTATCAGTTACTATTTTAAGGTAATAAGAAGACATGCTAAAACAAGAAAAAATTTGGGGCAATATCTTTAAATAAAAAATTTATGGCTTATAAAATAACAGGAACGAAATTTTTTAAAAAATCTATAACTATTTCCCAACCAATATTCTTTTAACAATTAAAAAATCCTCAATACAAGATTTTTTTAAACAATAAAACCTAACCTAACAATAAGGATCATGTTTAAGACAACATGAGCCCCCTCCCTCCCCCCTAAAAAAAAAAAATGCGAATTCGTAGTAAGTTTAAAAGAAGGCCTTATGAATATCAAATTAAATTAAATGTTCTCTAAATAAACATCATAAAAATGTGGTATACATTACATACATTCCTTAAAATCTACACACGAATATGAAAGGTATAAATATAATACACAGTATCTAAAAAAAATAAATAAATAAATACACTTACTTTCTTCTTTCTTGTAAACTTATTCAACAACTTGCTGCTATTATAATTATTATTGTTGTTGTTATTACTATTATTATTGTTATTGTTATTATTATTATTATTGATGGTATTATTGTTATTGACATTCAGGTTATTTTTATTCTGATTATTTTTAACGTTTGTCAAATGTTCCTTCCAAGCTATGCTGTATATCCCAAAGCGACGTTTCTTGTTCAGTATTTGATGGTTGTTCCGTTTGCGAAACATGTCTCCTGCCACCCATAAAATTGATTGTTTCCTTTAAAAAATTAAAAAATAAGTAAATAAACTATATTTTTATTTAAAGAAAATACTAGACAGAAATCAGAGTTAATTTAGCTTTTTTTCTCCAAGGATTATTATTATTATTAAGTAAACACATTGACAGGGAACTTCTGTGTATAAAGATATCAATTTAGTTCTTAAAAGTTTGAAACACATTCTTACGAAGCAAGCCATTGCTGTTGTCCTCCTATAATGGATCCTGGTCTACAGATGCGTAGCCATCCAATAGTCTCGGCTGCTGTAAATCGGAAGTGCTTCATGATGTAACATCCGATTAAGGAACCAGTGCGCCCCAAACCAGCTGATTTTGAAAAAGGAAAGAAATTAATAAATTTTCTTTTCTTTTTTTTCCCATCAATATAAAATCATACGTATTGAATTTCAGATATTCTAAAAAACATCACATTTAAGATATATAGAAATTCACTACAGGAGATAATTCTTGCATTGTGCGTCCCTTTCATAACATAATTACAGCGTAAGACGTTGAATGATTGAAAATAAAGTAAAACAACTTTTAATTAAACAGAACATGATTTAGTCACAAAATATTTTCCTCACCCTCTGCAATTTTAATAAATTTTATTTTCACGAAAAAAAATTTGATTATCACACATTTAGTATTTAAAAAAAGGGAAGGGAAGGGAAGGGAAGGGAAGGGAAGGGAAAGGAAGACAAGATTAAATTTAAGTTACTACCCATAATCATGAAAGAAAAACTCCTCATTTACAATAAGACCAAAAGTTCTATTTTTTACTAATTACATATTAGCATCATTTTCCTGACACTTAATGTGAACTCTCAATTTGCATTTTCCTAATTAAAAGCATTTGGCAATATAAAGACTTCATTGCACTTTCCCTCCCTACCTCTGTTCTTATCATTTTAATAATTACAGTAATCAAGTATGATATTCAATGTTCAACTATTAATATAGATACTCTATCAAAATTATGTTTAATCCTATGCTTTTAACCTTCTAACAATATGAAATCTGCCTTTAAATATTTTTCAATAATAATGTAGCATTCATTATCACCATAATATGTTACCTTACCTTTGCAATGAACAGCAATTCCGCCTTCTGTATCTTCACTAACTCTAACGAACTCGCTCATTATGTCATCTGAAGGGCACGAACCATCAATAAAATACATGTCATAATGTTGAAATCCAGCGTTTCGAAAGCGGGAGGCATCGTAGAGCTTTTTATTCAACCGTATTATGGTGGTAATATTGTGTGTTCGGAAATATTGAAAATAAGTTTCTGGAGCGTGTAAAGTATATCCATTTTTGACTTTGCTCTCCGAGTGTGGGCCGCAGAAGGCAAGGTACTTCTCCGGCAGCACCCAATTGAAGTCTCCATTTTGGACTTTCTAAAATATTAAAATTTTTGATAAAACAAAAAAACAAAAAAAACACGCAAATGAAGTGTTAAAAGAGAAAAAAACATGAAAAATTAAATATGGGTAAAGAAAATATTTATTCTACACATTGATTTTCAGATCTGCTAAGT
>SEYY01024902.1:155000-162500 GCA_009176605.1 Armadillidium nasatum
GTTAATACATAGTTTGTTTAATATATACCCCATTCATCTTGAATATATCATTCGATGAATTTATCATTAAATATTCTTCTACAACCCTTATTACTCTCTTCATTTTCATCTATATTATTATTATTATTATAGATAAAAACCTTGTGAAATATACGTACCCTAAAACATAAGAGCTTGTTTAATAGATCACCCTATTTTTATTTCCAATCTTTACTATTATAATTGCTTCATAACACTCGCACAAACACACTCATATTTGACTCCATAATGGGGTATAGGGGCGTTTAGCCATTTAAGAATTTTGTCCCATTCTTGGTAAAACCCATAAAGCTGTCAACCACTCTACCATACTGCCACTTAGCAGTACCGTCTACCATATGATCAGCAGCACACATACACACAGTTTTATGTTCATAACTTGTGAAATATACATACTCTAAAACATAAGAGCTTCTTAATAAGTCGTTTCTATCATCTTTATTCATTTCTTCACAATTTTCTTTACTTTTTTTTTACCAGTTTCACAACTCTATCACACACACACTTGATGTTTCCATAGTAACGGTTTTTACTTTCATTATTATGGTTCTCCTCCTATTACCCTCTTTATTACTATATATTTTGTTTACCGTCTTTATTACTCTTTTCCTCACTAGCTTTATTATTACATAAACAAACCTTGTGAAATATACGAAGTCAAAACATAAAAGCTTGTTCAATATATTATGCTATTTCTGTTTTCAATCTTTGCTTCATTTTCTTTGCTTTTTACCTGTTTCACACTTGTATTATATTTATTATTATATTGAACAAACCTTGTGAAATATACGAACTCAAAACATAAAAGCATGTTCAATATATTATGTTATTTCTATTTACAATCTTCGCTTCACCATTTTCTTTACTTTTCACCTGTTTCACAACTGTATTTATACCTATCACACACAATGTGATGTTTTCATAGTAACGGTTTTATTTTCATTATCATAGTTCTCCACTTATTACACTCCATTCCAATTTATTATTATTATTATTAATGTTAAATAGTTAATAAATAGTTAAACATACGAACAAACACACACTCCTGCATAAAAACATTATCGTTTTCCGTTAACTAAATTAATTATTATTGCTCTTCTCTCATTATTATTATTATTGGTAGTAGTAGTAGTAGTAGAAGTAGTAGTATAATTGAAAATAATAGTAGCAGTAGTAGTAGTATTTCATGCCCTAAGTCCTCTAGACAATTTACTTTATTTTCAAGATGCTACTAGTCACTTTAGTAGCAGTACTACATATTCTATGACCTATAGACCTTATTTTAGCAGCACGACGTCAGCTGTAATATTTACTAAAAACATCAATATGATTATCATAGCATGTCATGCTTCTTCTAATCAATATCATTCACACACACACACACATACTCATACATAAGTATACGATAGATATACATACTCTAATACATCAACCTTTGCCACGACTTTCTCTCTTTCTCTCAAATACAAACATGTATAAGATCATTTATTCTACAGGATCAGGCATCTTAGCTACCGATGAAGACATTTAAGCATAAACCAGTGAACGTCTTATTTAACTAAATTAAAAGACACAAACATGAAAATTTTTTATATATATTATGTTTCAAAAGTATAGCTAAAATAAGTTTATTTAGAGGTGAATAATAAAAAATGCTAATTTCGTTTTAATACGTGTATGGTGTTTATATATATATATATATATATATATAATATATATATACTATATATATATATATATATATATATATATATATATATATATATATATATATATATATATATATATGCAAATTTCAATTTTGCAACAAAATTTCATACATTGCATGCACTTACCCATACCCACAGAATGGTCCTATTACTACTTTAATATTATATATATATATATATATATATATATATATATATATATATATATATATATATATATATAATATATAATATATAGTATATATATATATATATATATATATATTATATATATATAAAGGAAATAATAAAATTTGTGAAGTACCAAGCTTTGGGTCGAAATTCTTTTTCTTTTGAATAAAATGCATTATTATAGCTAAATTAATATAAAGCCAGTGAGCTATCTTTAATGTTGAAACTGAATTTCGTATGAACCAGAATTTATATAATATATATATATATATATATATATATATATATATATATATATATATATATATATATTATATATATATATATATATATATATATTATATATATATATATATATATATAGCATCCCAAAGAAATCTTGGCCTCATGAAGACAAATGGAAATCAATTAAAGAAACTATTTTCCCCATCACCAATTCAGATTTTAAATATTATTTTGTGTACAATTTTTCCCAAAAATATCCTGAAGGAATTAATAAAGTATTGCATAATTCAATTTAGAAGCTACCCTTCAAAATATATATATATATATACTATATATATATATATATATCTTATATATATATATATATATATATATATAATATATATATATATATAAAAAAAATTTTGGGAATCAAGCTTAAGGTCATAATTTCCTTTTAGCTCCTTAGTATACAATGAAAATTTCTAATAAAATAATAATAATAAATAATATAATAATAATAATAAAATAAATATAATAATTAAAAGTAAAAAAATTAATAAAAAAAAAAAAAAAAAAAAAAAAAAAAGTAAATAAATTATAAATAAAAAAATTTTATAAAATATTTAAAGCTATTACGACTTCACTTCATATATATATATATATATATATATATATATATATATATATATATATATATATATATATATATATATATATATATATTATATATATATATATTTGAGAGAGAGAGAGAGAGAGAGAGAGAGAGAGAGAGAGAGAGAGAGAGAGAGAGAGAGAGAGAGAGAGAGAGAGAGAGAGAGAGAGAGAGAGAGAGAGAGAGAGAGAGAGAGAGAGAGAGAGAGAGAGAGAGAGAGAGAGAGAGAAGAGAGAGAGAGAGAGAGAGAGAGAGAGAGAGAGAGAGAGAGGAGAGAGAGAGAGAGAGAGAGAGAGAGAGAGAGAGAGAGAGAGAGAGAGAGAGAGAGAGAGAGAGAGAGAGAGAGAGAGAGAGAGAGAGAGAGAAGAGAGAGAGAGAGAGAGAGAGAGAGAGAGAGAGAGAGAGAGGAGAGAGAGAGAGAGAGAGAGAGAGAGAGAGAGAGTTGAACTCACACATACATGAATAACGGCCGTAGTAGATTGGAAGGTCAATTTCTTTCTATTTTGGAGCGTATGTTAGTGTGTGACAGTGAGTAATATATATATATATATATTATATATAATATATATATATTATATATTATATAATTTAGGCACGTAGGACGTTTACTGCTTTTTAATGCCAAATAAACTTTTTTTAAACACAGTTTTACATAGGCCTCCTGCCAACGCAAACTACTTAAAAGATTTTCTATACGCCCCAATATATATTAATAATATATTAATATATATATATATATAATATGTATTTTATATATATATATTATATATATAATACATAATAATATAAGAATTATACGGTATATAAATATAAATACAATAGCATATTATATATATATAAGTATTTATACGTTTCGTATTACATGACTACCTACATACTTAAGATCAAATAATATATTTGGGCCTAGTAGATACGATAGTAGATCATTTTTCTTTGAGAATAACTATTTTATAGAACTAGGGTGAGATAGACAACGCCTCTCTTAATGCTCGTTCCTTAAAAATAATAATATATATTAGAATATATGTAATATAGAGGAATAATTAGATTATATAATAAATAATTAATTTACAATTAGTTTTCAAAATGCTCAGATAAGCGGTTCCTTTAAGCATCGCAATTTTAATATAATGAAAAGAATTAAAGCTGATTTCAAGGTTATATTTTGGTTGTTATTTGGTTGTTTAGAAATTTGGGATTATATATGATTTGATTACAAAGATAGATATGTACGTGAGGGGCATCTCGTGGAACTTGGATCCTCAGTAGTCTTTATGCAGCAATCTGTCCGCAATAATTAAATATAAAGTTATTATTCTAACTAATTGGACAGCTGTTAGTAATATAGATATTAATAATTAAATATTACTACTGTATAAAGTATTATTAATATAATATTTATAATATATATATATACTTAATATATATATATTATATATATAATAATATAATTTTTTTTAATTATTTTAATTAATCATAAATACTTCTCTTAGTAATAAAAATTTTAGAAAATATGAATGGCGTTTATTGCAGGTCTCTAGCTCATACGGTTCAAAATATGACCTTTGAAACTTTGGTCAAAAATGTATTTTCAGAGAGTAGTCCGAGGTCAAATACAATATCTCGGCTTCTATGGCACTAGAAGCATCGTGTAAAGACCATTTAAAAGATCTTGAATAGCGGTACAACATTTATTTAGATGTTTTCTCGGAGGTCAAATAAAAATTTGACCTATTGGTGACTTGACCTTGACCTTGAAAAAAACCTAATCTTCGATTTTTTTCAAACTTGCTGAATTATTGTTATATATGTAATTTTAATTTTTTTTAATGAATTATTTTTGGTTTTTCTTGGTTTAGAAAATATAAGCAATTTAATAAGTACAAATCACATTTTTCACTTTTTTGCGATTTTTATCTTTTCAATGTATATTCCAAGTTTTTCTCTTTCTCTAATAATATATATATATATATATATATATATTATAATATATATATATATATATATATATATATATATATATATATATATATATATATAAGGGCTGGCTGCTGCCGAGTATTTTTTCTCGTTTCTTGAATTATAGTCTTACTGCTTGTTGCTTTGCTGTTATGCTGTTTTGATTTTGACTGTGCTTGGGATCCACAATATTAATAAGCATGTGCCATGTCCTAGACTGGAGAGCGTGAAGGGTGATTGATGTTAACATGTTATTTGTTTAGATACGTTAATGTTATTCTTCTTGTTAATTATTTTTATTATTTATTTATTGAGTGCACTTGTGCTAATGAAAAGTCTTATGAGCTATTGTTCCATTTCGGGCAATAATTAAAAACAGGTTATTCTTATTCAAACAGTTGTTATTCTCAAGAAGGCATATACCCTTTCAAGAGTAGTTATATCTTTTTGTTTTTATTATATATATTATTATTCATTATATATTTTTAGATCATTTAAACTGAGGTGAGGCACTGGGGTAATTATTTATAATTCTCACAGGTGCCGGTCTAGGGCCTTATTGCCTAGTGCTAATCTGGAGTTATAATTCTATACCTATCAGGTAGAAAATATAGATAAGAGACCTTAATGGTTTTTGAGATTATCATATATTTTTTTTTTTAAAATTTTATATTTAATATCACTTTGGGAAAGAAAATATGTCAGTAGTGTGATAAATTTCACAGTAAAACGTTTTCCACTTTCAAATCTTTGGTTGTTTTAAACCATTACTCTTTTTTTTTTTTTTTTTGATAAAAATATCCTGTTTACTGTTAACTATAATAATTTTATGTGAACTTGTAAGGTAAGATCAATATATATATATATATATATATATATATATATATATATATATATATATTTATATATATATATATTATATATATATATTATATATATATATATATATATATATATATATATAATATATTATCTACACTTACAATGTTCGCATAAAATTATCTATATTACAGTACACAGATAGCCTCTTTATATACACAAAATAAGAGAAAAAAAGAGTAATGGTTTAAAACAACCAAAGATTGAAAGTGGAAAATTTTTACTGTGAAATTTATCACACTACTGAATATTTTCTTTCCCAAAGTGAATATTAAATATAAAATTTTATAAAAAAAAAAAATATATGATAATCTCAAAAACCATTAAGGTCTCTTATCTATATTTTCTACCTGATAGGTATAGAGATTATAACTCCAGATTAGCACTAGGCAATAAGGCCCTAGACCGGCACCTGTGAGAATTATAAATAATTACCCCAGCCTCAGTTTAAATGATCTAAAAATATATAATGAATTAATAATATAATAAAAAAACAAAAAATATAACCTACTCTTGAAAGGGTAATATGCCTTCTTGAGAATAACAACCTGTTTGAATAAGAATAACCTTTTTTAATTATTGCCCGAAATGGAACAATAGCTCATAAGACTTTTCATTAGCACAAGTGCACTCAATAAATAATAATAATAAAAATAAATTTAACATAGAAGAATAACATTAACGTATCTAAACAAATAAACATGTTAATATCAATCACCCTTCACGCTCTCCAGTCTAGGACATGGCACATGCACATTAATATTGTGGATCCCAAGCACAGTCAAATCAAACAGCATAACAGCAAAGCAACAAGCAGGTAAGACTATATTCCTCAGAGAATACGAGAAAAAATATACTCGGCAGCAGCCAGCCCTTACAATATATATATATATATATATATATATATATATATATATATATATATATATATATATATATATATATATATATATATATATATATATATAATATATATATAATATGAGAGAGAAAGAGAAATGAAAATGTTGGAACTATACATTGAATGAGATAAAAATTGCAAAAAAGTGAAAAATGTGATATTTGTACTTATTAAATTGCTTATATTTTCTAAACCAAGCCAAAACCAAAAAATAATTCATTAAAAAAATTAAAATAACATAATAACAATAATTCAGCAAAGTTTGAAAAAAATCGAAGAAATAGGTTTTTTTTCAAGGTCAAGGTCAAGGTCACCAATAGGTCAATTTTTTATTTGACCTCCGAGGTAAAAATCATCTAAATAAATGTTGTACCGCTATTCAAGATCTTTTAAATGGTCTTTACACGATGCTTCTAAGTGCCATAGAAGCCGAGATATTGTATTTTGACCTCGGACTACTCTCTGAAAATTGACATTTTTCACCAAAGTTTCAAAGGTCATATCTTTGAACCGTATGAGCTAGAGACCTGCAATAAACGCCATTCATATTTTCTCAACAATATCTGTTAGTGTGCCATTTTCATAAAAATCGAAAGGGGTCACGGAAAAAATTGCCATAATTCGGTTGAAGTGACGTGGAATATATATATAGGTATTGCGCGTTTCCCAGAATCTACTTTTTATTTCGTTTTCCTTGCGGTTGGTATTCCTGATGAAGCAATTCTGAACACCGTTTCGTAATTGGTTAATTCCTAAGTCAATCCTGAAAGCGATCCTATAATTCGCTGAAGCTGTTTAACTCAATTTTTATGTTCGTTCATTTGCATATGCGCTAGAATATAATGTGTGATTTATATAATTATATATATATTTACATAATTATCGATCTATCTATCAGTTATGCCTGTATCTCAAGGCAACTTGGATCCATTTATCAGTTAATCTTTATCCCACGCCAACGTCGATCGTTCTGGTTACAT
>SEYY01024902.1:165000-170000 GCA_009176605.1 Armadillidium nasatum
AAAAACAATTTTTTTTTTTTTTTTTTTTTTTTTTAAAAAAAAAACTTTTATAAACCATTATTTTTCCCATATTTAAAAAAAAAAAACTAAGCGAATAATAATAAATAATATTTATAATAATAATAATAATATAAAATCATTAAGTGAAAGCTTCTTATTAGTTAATTCCTACCTTTCAAGGTAAATGGAAAAGACATTAGTAAAAGAAACTAACAAAAGTGGGTGGAAGTTGGAGGTGGGGGGTGGACCAATGTGGGGACTTTTTTTTTTTTGAGTGAGTGGGGGGGCAGATTGGAGGGCCGTAAAAACATTCCTTCCCCCCCCCAAAAAAAAAAAGATAAGAAAAGCAATAATAAAAATTAAATAAACCTTACAATCGTATCAAAATTACCGATGCTTTACATCAGACATTAAAAATAATAATAATAAAAAAAAAAAACGATTACAATGAATAAAAGACTCATAATAACACGCATGTAAGCACGCACACATACATGTGCATACACACCAACACAACTGTATATGTGTAAATCTACTGAACAATTTAATTCAATTCATAAATATCCAGAGTAGGAAGATACATTTTTGGGTGGACCCCCCCTCCCCCAAAACAGGATCAGAAACCGGACAGACATGGTTCAGGTTCAACAATTCACGCTACTCCCTGCTACTCCTCACACAATCCCCTTCTAAGACAGAAACTTACCTTCAACTTCCTATTAAGTTTAACGCAGTAGCGGTAAAGCATCGCCAAATTGAGAGGTCCAAAATCGGCATAGAAATTCTCATACACAAGGGAATCGTCTATGGAGAAATAATGGGTATTCGGGGTAGAACGAGGTCGCCCATTGGTCCGCAGGGTCACAAAATACAACCGATCTACGTAGAAAATATATATATATATATATATATATATATATATATATATATATATATATATATATATATATATATATATATATATATATATATATATATATATATATATATATATATATGCGCTTTAAAACTAACCATAATTATTACTGTTTTACTAATCTAACAGCTTAACTTATTTAATCATTAACTTAACTTAAAGATAAACCTAAAATAGACTTTTATTAACGTTGCATTTAATTATTATTAAACTTTAAAAAAATAAAAGCCTAATTTTTAAGGAAAATGATCTCAAAAGTGTCTAGGGAAAATGTAAATTCCAACTTCAACCAACTAAATTTCAATTTCAAACCAAGTGAAAATACAAAAGTCATCAATGAACTAAAATACATCGAAGAAGGTACAGCAAACAGGTGTGAGTACCGAAATAGGTTCCTCGACCGATGGTTTTGGTAACCACATTAAAAATCTTCCGAATGATTACTTTAAAAAAAAAAAATTTAAATCTCTAATCATTTACATTTAGAAATCAGATGCTGAAAACGATTAACATTGCTGAAGGCCTGGTAAAGGCCGTGGAATAACGGTAGAGTGATTGACTCACGTGCTTGAAGACTCTGGTTCGATACCTAACGTGGAACCTAAAAAAGTTTTCCTCCTATAATGGGGCAATGCACATGGAGTACAAACTTTTTTTTTTTTTAATTAAAAAACCTATTGCAAAACATCAAACAAGCAATTATTTAACATTTTTGTCCTATTTTTCTTACATACAAAAAAAAAAAAAAAAAAATTCTAGCACAACAAAAAAATTTCCGTTTGTGAAGGAAAATATTGCTATTAATTAAACCAGTTATAAAAATTTCTGGCGCTTGTTGCCGGTGGTGTTCTCACTCGGACGATATAAAAAGTTTACATTTATAAGAAACCCAACTTAAATGGCATAAAAAAAAATTAAATAAAAAAATAAAAAAAAATTTTATATATAAACAAACGTATATTTAAAATTGAGCATTTTAAAATCTAATTTAATCAGTGATTTAATTTATTCAATCAATCACATAAAGGCCATAAATAGGAATATAAGATTAAGTACGAGTAAACAAAGATTTTAAAAAAAGATTTGGTGGTAGCCATTCGTAAATAAAAACACGGAACCAAATATTTTAAAAAGCCTTTGGAACCAACGAAGTTCCGAATATTTGAAATTAATTTACTTCATTTAAAACAAATTAATGATCCCAAAATGCTAAAATAATTATCCGTAATAATTTGCAAACAAATATATCTGAATAAAAATATTTACAAAAAACGTATTTATTCTAAAAGAAAAACCTTGACCTAATTCCTCCAGTTTGTTTACTTCACGTGACCATTCAAAGATTGCCGAAGCGAAAATTGACGCTAAAAATTTCAATCTTCAATTTACGTTACAGGAAACAGAAAATTACTGCAGGGAAATTAGTGTCACACGATACTTGGAACACTTCGCTTTAGGAATCTTCAAAATCTTTTTAAAGAATCTTCACCGTAAACACCCTCAATATTTCAAACTGACCAATCTAATACTTTATAATTCAATCTCACTTTAAAAACACTTAATTAGAAAAACAAAACTAATCAAATATAACTCCTCGTAATTTAAGCTTAATTTAACTTTTCACTGATTTTAATAAACTACTCAAAGTCATGAAAAAAATTCAAATATGTTGAAAATCTTTACATAATTTCAACCACTATAGTATTAATATTGTTGTGGACTTGTGGTTATTGCTTTAATTAATATATTTGTGATGAGTGATATGTAGTATCTAAATGAATGTATCGAGATAAATATATCGATTAAGGTAAAGGTGAAACAATTATCCTACAATCGATATATTAATAAACTGAATTTTATATTTTAATATATGTAATAATATAACCATACCTAACCTAAAATAACCTATAAAAACTATAATTTTTATTCAAAATGATCGAGGTAAGAGTTACGCATACTTCTTTCGATATATCAAAAGATCGATATATCGACGGCTAAATAAGTTATATATTTTAATATAAATCTAAAATGTAAAATTATAATCAATACCTAACCTATAATAACACATAAAATACCTAATAACTAAGCAATTTTTGTTCCAAACAGGGATTATTGATTACTTTCAAATTATATAAATATCGATATCAATATCGAAAATCTGCTTAACAAAAGCCATCGACCGATATATTCGTAACCTTAAACGGTCATAGCATGTATCGGCCTTATCGGGTATCGGATAGCTTTTTGCAATTTTCCTGTTAATGTTAAGATAATACATACCTTTTTTTAAATAATTTATTAATACCCTATAGATACGATTATTGACTAGTATGATAATTAGCAAAAGATTTAAAAACACGTTCGACAGTAATTAATATACGTATATACTTAGTATAAAATACATGATACAAACATCCGTACATACATCTGTATACACACACATGTTCAATATCAAATAATCCGTAAAGTCAAAATGTTTAATAAGCATGCTAATATGGTGGAACGAGCTGTTTGAACATGTTGAAACTTGTAGCATTTCTGCAATGTAAATGGATGAATGATTGCTAATGAGTAATGAGTCGATTAATGAGGCCCAGTTGGTAAACAGTACAACTTAGTCAAATGCAGTGGAAAAAATTCTACTGTGAAGAAAATGCCTTTAGAACATAAAGAAGAATCTGATTTTAAAAAAAAATTTTTTTAAATAGAAAATATAAATCTGGGCAAATCGTCATTAGTATTTTGCAAAAATATTTTTTCCAATCTGATTAAGTTAACTGCAATGAAAATTTAAAACTAATTTCAGTTTGTGTCCCAAAAAAATCGAATGATCATTAATGCCGAACCATCTTCGGACACATTTCGGTATGTAATCAATTTATTATTTAAATTTTTTTTCAATATAAATTAATATTTGCATATTCTGTGAATTCTGCGCAAAATAATTACTAAGATCATTCAACATATAATAAGTAAAATTTTTTTTTTTTTTTAAATCCTGTATCGATGTTTCGTTATCTTATCGCTTAAACAATTCTCTACTGATGACCATCACTCTTTGTGATAACATTATACAATGCGGAGCGATTCAAAAACTGTTGTTTTGTTTAAATATTAGCTACCCTTTAATTAATTAATGCAGGGCACTCACATACATGTTTAAAACATGTTCGAAACTAGACAAACATGTGAAATATCTTTCACTGACTAAATATTTCTCACTCAAAATCTTTTTTTTTTTTTTTTAAATTTCGATTCTAATTCTGGCAAGGATCATAGTAGTTTGCAAATGTAATTTTTTATTTCTTTTTGTTCCTATTAGTTAGCAAAAGCTTCCCTAGGTTCCATTAGGTTTGTATAAGCTATACCTTATAGGAAAATTATTCATTTATATTATAAATTTTGTAATTGTAATATTTTCAATAAATATTTACTGTACTCAAATTACCCTTATAGTATAATTTATATATAATCAACCATGAACCTAAAAAATTTACATACCAGAAATATATATATAATATATAATATATATATATATATATATATATATATATATATATATATATATATATATATATATATATATATATATATATATATATATATATATATATATACAGTAAAGTTCAAAGTTGGTCTTCTTATCTTATTTTATCAAATTAAGTATCAATTTTTTTCCTTTAAATATACCATTACTTTTATCTAAGAAAAAATGAGATGGCCAATTTCCTTTATTCACAACCATTTTTTTTTTTCTCTAAATATTCGGTATTTTTGCTTAATTAAAATAGTAATCAATTTTGAATTTAATATGTTAAAACTGTAGTTATAATATTAATACAGTTTTAAGAAACTTGTAAGAAAAACACTAATAAAACAGTACATTTAAACGTGGTCAATCATAGTACATAAAAATTTTAATTTCCAATTGAAAATTACTACAGAAATTGAACAGCTTTTTATATTTTTTTTTTTCATATAAAAACTAAAACTTTGTAATATATTAAATTGTATTCAGTATTAAAAGGATAGCTGCTCATGTCTACAGTCAAAAATTCATTGCAAATTTAGCTAATCGCTATAT
>SEYY01024902.1:172500-180000 GCA_009176605.1 Armadillidium nasatum
TAATAAATGAGTAAAGGCGTTTATATATATATATATATATATATATATATATATATATATATATATATATATATATATATATATATATATATATATATATATATATATATATATATATATATTAGAAGTCATATTTTTGAATTCTTCTGATGTGTAGGTTATGACTACAATATGTACCATACTGTTTATATATGGTAACATATTTGAAACAACCAAACCATATATTTTAAAAAAGAAAACCTACAAAGCCTCTGAAAAAAAAAAATTTTTTTACATTTTTTAATACTGTAATTACCAGTCTAAAATGAATAATTTTAAAACAGTGCTTCATTTTAAAAGTTTCCACAATAGTCTTTATGGTTTCAAGAGTAAAAAGGTGGGGGTTCAGAACCAAAATATCATCAATTTTACAAATATAGGATATAAAAAATTTTAGTTTTGGCATATTTTGTTTCCCTTTTTTCATATTTTTTTTTAATTTGATATGATAAACCGATTGTGATCAATGATATGATAAACCTGATAGTGATCAACATCAGTTAATTCTGAAATCCCTTTGTGCCTCAAAAATAATATGCATTCACACATGCATACACAAATATGACTAATCCAAATATTTGTATTACCAATGAATGACTTTCCACCAGGTTATATTAGAATTGTATCATTCTGTACATTGTGCTAAAATGAAACGAGTACATATACGACTTGCTCAATTTAGAAAATACTAATCCAAACTATGAAATTAGATGGTTTGGTTATACAAGGGTATATTAGGTTATAAGGTATGGTTTAGCAATTAACAATCAAAAGTGTATTAACTTTAATTTAACTACAATAGACTAAGCTGAGGCCCCCTTTTTTTTTTTTTTTTTTTTTACTTATAATATAGTATAATAGTTTGACCAAGTAATATCACGATGATATTATAGTATAATAATTTTTACTATATTTTTTTTTATAATTTCAGAATGGAGCTGCAAACTTCTAAATTATTTGTAAAATTTTTCTTTCTCTCATATATATATATATATATATATATATATATATATATATATATATATATATATATATATATATATATATATATATATATATATATATATATATATATATATATATATATATATATATATTAGGGTGTCCCAACTTTTAAAAGTTCATGGAATTTAATTGCTCATGTCATGCCCAAAGGTGGTTAGGGTTGAAATAATTCCTGTGTAAATTTTGAATAAATTCAACAATATTTAGGGGTCTCGACATTTGACACCTTTTGACGATCTGAGTTGTGAAGCTCACTTTGTAAAAATGTAAAGTTTTTTTATGAAATTTATTTTCCATTGTAAATATTTTTATTTTAAATGTATTAGTATTTTAGTTCAAATTTTTTCAATCTCAGATTTGGTGTCACATTGTGCAAGTGAAAAAAAACATCAATAAAGGATAAAGTATTATAAGAAATTTTTACTAAGATTAATATATCTAAAAAGGACAAGTTTAATATTATTCCAATGGCAATAAGATCAGACATCATTTGTGGCTTCTTGAGAAATCTCCAGTATCAGTGCTCTCAAAATCTTGATTACGAAGTAAAATGGATGTGTTACTTCTTTTCTTTTACCATCATCGTGTTTTGAAAAAGACTGACTCACAATTTGCAAAGGCTGTAATAACATCAGTATTAGAAATTTGGAACAGGGCTAATTCGAACTTTGCAGCAACCTTTACTCATGCCTCCACTAAGCTGAAAGTTGGTTCAAAGGTATAGAAATCTCCAAAAGAATAAGACAAAGATAACTATGATATGCAATTATGATATGCAGAGAGATGTATTTTTAGCTGATTTGGAGGATATCTTTGACAGCTTGAAGGGATGTACTAGACCAGCAAAATATTCCTATTGAAGACAAGAACTTTGTAATATCACAAAAAGAAGATCCAAAATGTAGCTACATGGGAGGTGAAGATAAAAATTTTAACACCACAAAAAGAAAAAGGGAAGACAGGCCTATCAACATTAAGATGAAGAAGCTCATGTTGTAGGACAAACAAAAAATGAGCGATGAAGATTCAAGTACATCGCTTAATAATAGTGATGAAGAATGTCACTTGTGAACTGAATTCTTCAAAAGGGACTAAACCTAATCGTTTGACAAATCAAACGGTTGATTTAGAATTGAGCAAAAGAATTAAGTGTAACCAACGGTGTAGCAGAGCAGGGCATTGGTTTCATTGAGAAGTACACTAGATCTTTATGCCATGACGAAGAAGTCCTTCAGTATCTCTTTCAAATTGTTCATGTTCACACGGAGGAAAGTGAACTGGAAAGGAGCAAAGGTTGAACTTCTCAAAGATATTTGGATTGATATACTGATTAATGAAAAATTTCATATTTTTTAAATATTTTAAGGAATGTTTTTTTTTTTTTTTTAATAACTTTATGATGTTGAAATAAAGTGTTCAGATTTTGGGACCTTTAAATTATTTGCAATTCTCTTGAAAATTTGCATAAAGGCTTCTTATAGGGAATAGCAATGAGGCACAAGATGAGCGTATGTGTATCTTTAAAATAATAATCTTTCCCTTTAACCTTAGGACACCTATATATATATATATATATATATATATATATATATATATATATATATATATATATATATATATATATATATATATATATATATATATATATATATATATATTAACAATTTCAAATCATATAGTACAATAAAAAAATTCTATTTCTTAAGGTAATATCCTCTAAGGATTAGATAAATAAAGAATTAAGTAATATATAGTTATAACTATACTTTTATTAATAGATGAAGCAAAACATTAATTTCAAAATTTAATATTACTGTTTTAACAGGTTCATATGATGACTGATTTTGAAAATGAGTTGTCATATATTTTTATCTAAAAAAAAAAATTAATTTTGTTCATAGTGCTATTTGATATTAAGTCCTTGATATATATATATATATATATATATATATATATATATATATATATATATATATATATATATATATATATATATATATATTTTCCTAGAAGAACCAAACCTAACTGAAGTTATTAATGTAATTATAATTTAACCTATATACCAACTAGGGAGTATAAAATACATTTAACCAAGATGCATCAAACAAACTGGAATAGCTTATATATAGTTCAATAAACTTTGGCAGCAAAAGTTGAGCCAGTCAATAAGTTGTCACACTAATTCTGGGATATACCGAAGAATCCTAAATAATAAAAAAATGTTAAGTATAGTACATATTGTAATATAAAAATAAAATAAAAAAAACTGACCATTCATGTACACATTTAAATTAAATATTTCAATTCATATTTATATCAAACAAAATATAGATATAATCATCAAGCAAGTTTTTTAAAAAAATGAGGTATTCATTTATAAATATTTACCATATATATATATATATATATATTATATATATATATATATATATATATATATATATATATATATATATATATATATATATATATATATATATATATATATATATATATATGTGTGTGTGTGTGCCCACCCCTGAATGTACATCTTTCCCAATTAGATAATATCTAACTCAGAAATTGAATTTCTAACTACCAACCTAATAGACATGTCAAAAATTATATAGCATAAGTTTAAAATCAGCATAGGACTATAAAGTCTATATAATGATTCCAATTTAAAGTTTGATACTGTGTAGAGAAAACTGAGGTAGACTGTCAAATGGGGCAATGCCAAAATATGGCTTATGCAACCTTATAAAAAGATTAACTCTGTTTTGAAAAATGACCTACATAATGCTATACCGCTATAATTGTTGACTACCCGTGAACTACAGCGACTCGATTGTTAGTAATTGTAAAAATAATAAACATTGATTATGTCATTGCATTCACTTACACACACACACTTTAAGGTCAAAGAGGATACTATTTGGTTCGCAATACGCATGTTATTTTAATAAAAGAAAATAAATAAATACGTAAACATTAACAAGCATTTGCTCAAAATATTTTTTAAAAGTTAAACACAAATATGAATAAAAATCTCAAACGGTTTTTCGCACTTGCAACCACAATTGCAAAGCGTAATACTAAACAGGTACAGAGCTCAAAATACGTTCAGAGCATAGAAACGATTTTAAATTTCTCATCATTCAATAAATTTGCAATAAAAAATTGCCAAACACCTCTATTTTTAAAACTTTTTTTAAAAAAAGAACTATTTGGAAAGAACATTTTCAAATTTTCTTTTTTCTAAAAGTATATTGAGATTGGTCTGTCAAATAAATTAGAATTTTATAAAACTCTTATTAAGAATAAATAAATAAAAAAAAAAACTTTATATATTTTTGGCACCTATGGAAAAAAACGGATGAACATATAGAATTGCCAAATAGTAATTATTTAAAAAATAATTTTCATAGTGGTCTCTATTTTTTATTAGAGTATATCATAAGTTTGTTTTTAAAGTTTGATTTTTAAAAACAATCGCTCCGAACTGTAATAATAAAAAAAAATTAATTACTCTGTAAAAATTAAGAACTAAATTTAAAAATATTACGGATAAAAAATTGTGACCAAGCGAGCTACCAGCAAAAATAATAATAATAATCGTAATTTGTCCCTTAAAATTCTTTCAACTTTTGTACAACGATGTAAATTTTTAATAAAAATAAACAAAAAAAAATAATATATATATATATATATATTATATATATATATATATATATATATATATATATATATATATATATATATATATATATATATATATATATATATATATATATATATATTGGAAATTTATTAGTGAGCATTGTACTGTATACTATATATTTTTTTTAAATATCCACTAAACTGAGAAAAATCCTAAAAATGGTACTTAATATTTGAATTGACTTTGTTTTGGTCATAAAGTCTATGGTTTTGGTCGACTTAAATGCTTTTTTACCCCATCCCCTAAGATGTAACTCTGGTTTATAATTGTAATTTTAACATAACTTAACCCTCATCGTCCACAGGGGAATTGTCCTTCCCAAGGATAAGTACCCATTTATTATTTTAAATTACTTAGCCTTATGGTGAGAATATTTATGCTTTTTATCCTAGGATTGGAGTTTCAGAATTATGTTTAGGAAATTATGTCCATCGCACCTCAGGCTTGATCCTTTTTTTTTTTTTTTTTTTTTTTCTAATGTTTTTAGATTGACATTTATTATTGATTAAGTTGAGTAGGGAATTTATTAATAATTGCATCTGATTTGATATTACTTGACTTTTACCGATTTTAACTGAATCATTTCTAATACGGAAATTAAGAGTTCTTGTCTTTTAGGCTTGAGAAGTGCTATATCCTACGTCCTACATGAATAACTTTCACGAAAAGCTTTTATTCAGGTATAATTTACAATAGTAAATCCCCAAGCTCCCCATTATTTTAACTTTTGCTAAATCTTAGGAGAACAGTCGCGAATTGTTTTGTGGTCTTTCAAGGGTTTCTGCATTTCCGAGAATCCCAATTATATATATATATATATATATATATATATATATATATATATATATATATATATATATATATATATATATATATATATATATATATATATATATATATATATATATATATATATATATATATATGAGCAACATTGAGCATCGTGACATTGAATTGTTCTGAGCTTCCGATACTCGTTACATGACTTGCGACACAGTAACATTGTTACATTTTTAAAGCCTAAACTGGTAATGGTAGAGAGAGATTTATAGTTACAATGGTTGATGGAAAAAAATCTTTTTAGATGTTGCTTAAAAACATAAAATCCTGAAAGGTTTGATTTAGCACTTAAAATAACGGCGATTAATAACAAGGTAATTTTAAAAATAATGTACCATTGTGCCAGATCATAATTAAAGTTAGGAAAACAATTCATCTTAAGTATAGCATAGATTATTTAAGTTGGGGAATTTAGTATTCCCTGTGAAGCATTGTTGCAGTTAGATTAAGATTTTTTTTTTTTTTTTTTTTTTTTTTTTTTTTGCAGAGAAATTTTTTTGAAATGGGGTCTCAGCCGGAATTGGGAAAAACATCTTATTCTTAATTTTCAATCAAGTCATTTCTTTCCCATATTAATATTTTGTTTATAATTAAGCTGAATTATTTAAGAATCTAGAACCTAGATGCTTTGATTTAAATAATAATGAATAACATATAAAATAATAATAAATCACCAACTCTTTTGAAAATCATATATAATATTAAAATTTTTTGAATGAATAATAAAATATTTACTAAAAATCTAGCAAACTATCTTAGTATGAATTTTTGTCCCTTCTCTCTTTCTCGCTCAATATATATATATATATATATATATATATATATATATATATATATATATATATATATATATATATATATATATATATATATATATATATATATATATATATATATATATATATATATATATATATATATATATATATATATATATACTTAATAGTGGGAAGGGGTGAGTCAGAATTATTTCTGACTCCATTAACAATATTTTTACACCGGATAATTGGTGACTAAAACTAATATAAAATGTAGAAACCAAATATATGATTACATGCAATATATTAGCTAATGAAATATACCACTAGAAGAAACGCAAAATGATAATTTGAAAAAGTTTCCGACACTGCATGATAAATTTTACCTAATTGAAACAAATATAATGACTGAAAATCATCAAGAGTTATATCAAAGTTTACCATATAGGGTAAATTTGGTTATATCAAGATTAACACAACGATAGTATTCATAATTGAGAATATGATTCAAAAGGGAAGTACGTGCAAAGTTTCTATTATTTGGCTTCACAATGAGTGAAACAAACAACTTGTTTATTAAAATTTATTGTGATAAATTATCTGATATTAGCCAAATTCTTTTCAACTACCACTAGGTAAGCATTCTGAATGTAATGCGACCAATTTTCACAGCACTTAAAGAAAACTTTAATGTCGCTAATCACGATATCCAAAGAATTGAAACTTTAAAGGATTTTAAAAAGTAATGGTAAAAGAAGAAAGCACAATTAAACTAAAGGAAAAATGATACAAGAGAGAAATGTAGATTTTATTCACAATAATTCGAAGAACCTCATTTGAAAATATTGATCATATTTAAATACAATTCAAATAATTCATTAGTTAACATCAAGTCATGCACATATTATGACCAGATACACTACTCTAAGACGTAAACTGAGGCACATACACAGGAAAAAAACTGAACTTTCTTAAGCTTATTAATTTAATCATTATTATTATTAAGTCTTTTGATATGAAAAGACTTCAATATAACAACTGAAGAGCCTTATTAAGATGCTGGGTCTTTAAAAAAATCAGTTTTATATAGTAGTGATGCCACAATAGATTTCATAAAAATTTTCTATATTTTATATATATTCATAAGAAATTTTTTTA
>SEYY01024902.1:182500-187500 GCA_009176605.1 Armadillidium nasatum
TAATTGCAACCCATAAATTATGAATTCGTCCTTTTTTTCGTTTAAAAATAAATTCAGCAAAATGGTTATGTAGGTAGTTTAGTATTTTTTATTCGTTTTTGTGAATGGACCTCACCAATGAGGGTATATGCCATTCTTCTAGGCAGTCAAAATACTGCCCTTTATGCCATCACAAGTTCAGAGGGAGTGAACCACACTATGAGAGCTCATGATGCTCTCAAATTTCGTATTTCTATATCTTGGAATATCAGCTCTTAAGTCACGCCACAAACGTTCTATGAGTTGCGAGTTCCACACATGTCTGGGTCTACGAAATTGAGTGATTAACAGTTAGGTGATGAAAGCCTTCGTAAGCGTAAGCAATTGTAAGCCTTCCAACAATCACTAATAACTGTTGTACCCGGCAGAATATATATATATATATATATATATATATATAATATATATATATATATATATATATATATATATATATATATATATATATATATATTATTATTCTAATAGCAGTAGTATTAGAGAGAGAGAGAGAAAAGCAATACTAAAATATTACATGCAAAACTTAACAAGCAGTGCTTAGGTCTATTTGCTGGCTGTTAGGGGTAGTTTAGTCCAGGTTAAGTTGAACTAGTTTGTTAGTTTAAAAATATAGAAGGGTCAGTTAGTTAGTCTAGTAGTTCCAGCAGTACTCGCAACACGTAGGTATGTTATTTTCAGCAACCTGGTTTCGTATGAAAAAATCCACTACTGTGAACGCTACAATTACCTATTTAGGTTTGGTAGTAATATTTTGGTAAGGTAAAAGTCTTTTAAATTTTTTTTTATTTAAATCATCGAAATTATGAAGATATTCATCAGAATTTTTTTAGGTTGATTCTCTGAAAACAATTTTGTAAACTAAAGGCTAAAATCTAAGATGGGTTATTATACAGGGTTTGTCTCTTATCTGGTATTTTAGTTCAAAATATAAACTGGAATGTAATGTATATTGAAGAAAAATAATAAAATAATTGATAAATCTAATCCAATAAACTTAAAAATTATAATTAGTCTACTTATACAGAATGTACCTATGCCTTTCAGCAATGAAGGCAGAGAAAGATATCACAAAAATAAATTAAATATTTCATATTATTGGATATTTGAAATACTTAAAATACATTTTAGAACCTTTTTATTTATATGTTAGTATATTTGTTGGCCATTAGGCGTACATTTATCCTTTAAGTATAGGTTAGGTTAAGTCAAACTTGTTAGATTTACTCATTTATATACCTATGGGATATTAGTATTATTATATTTTCTGATTATCTTACATTTCAAGTTTATATTTTGAATAAATACCAGGTAAGAGAAAAGGAGATGTAAACTATATTTACCAAATTAGATAAACAAGTGAGGAAAATTTTATAAATAAAAATACTAAAAACCCTTAATTTTAATATACAGACCCTACAACTAGGGACTGACTAGGGCTGGAATTTTGCCAGGGCTGGGGCTGGGGTTGCCTAAAATTTGAAACAAGGTCAAATTCACTAAAATATTAGGTTAAGAAAATTAGATATAAATTTAATTGAGGTTTATTTATTTATAAGGAAGGAGTAGTATAGTCAACATTCACTTAAATTAATGATTATATGCATTTTCTCCAAAAAAAAAAAAAAAAAAAAAAAAAAAAAAAAAAAAAAAAAAAAAAAAAAAAAAAAAAAAAAAATTTTTTGATTCATAAGTGATTCAACAGGTTCACCTAGGTAAGACCCTAAGGTAAAGTTTGAAAAAATATTATATAAAATTATCAATATAACCTGTATATATATATTAGTGATGGCATCCGCATCTTCGAAAATTCAACATCCACACTTTCGGAAATTCAACATCCGCATCTGCACTTTCAAAAATTCAACATCCGCATCCGCAAATTAGAAAATATGACATCCGTTCCATCACTAATATATATATATATATATATATATATATATATATATATATATATATATATATATATATATATATATATATATATATATATATATATGCGAATTGTAGATCAAGAGTGAGGGTGAAGAGAGAACTATCGGATTGGTTTAGCATAGGAGTGGGATTGAGACAGGGGTTTGTAATATCTCCATGTTTTTAATCTATTGATGAATGGTTTACTTAGAAAAATGGAGAGAGAAGGGAAGAGTATTACGTTGAGAAATATGGAGGGTGAATGTGAAGTGAATGTTTTACTTTTTGCAGATGATGCGGCATGTGTTGGTGGCAGAATCTGGAGAAAAGAAGAGAATACTTGTGAGAGAGTTTGAAGGGAAATGTGCAAACACAAGATTGAAATTCAATCCAGCGAAGAATAAAGTTATGAGGATTGGAGGTGGGGATGAGGAAATTGTGGAGGGAGGAATTGGTTTGTAGAAGTGTGAGAATGGAAACTTGAGGAGGTGAATGAATTCAAATATCTAGTAATGTTGGGTGGAAGGTAAGGGTGGGACGGAAAAAGGAAAAAAGAATAGTGGTAGAAGGAATGAAAGTATTGGGGGGCCTAAGAAAAGTATGGAAGAAAGGAAAAATTTCGAAAGAAATAAAGATAAGAATGTTTGAATGTATGTGTTCACCTTCTGTATTGTATGTGTGTGAAACATAGACGATAAGTGCTCGGTCGAGAAAAAGTTTCAATGTCTTTGAGATGAAAGATTTGAGAGCGATATATAAATTGAGAAGGATTGATAGGATTAGAAATGAAAGAATAAGGGAGATGTGTAAATGGAAGAAGGGTGTAACTGATAGAGAGGAGGAGGATGTGCTAAAATGGTTTGGACATATGTGAAGAATGAAAGAGAACAGAATGGTTGGCAAGGTACGTAGATCCGATGTAGATAGGGGAAGGGTATGGGGGAGAAGGCCGAAGTGGAGATGGATGGATGGAGTGAGAGTGATTTTGATGGAAGGAATTTGAGTTTAGACGAGGGTAGAAGATTTGTGGAGACAGAGATGGAGGAGGTGGTGAAAGCGTTGAAAGGTAAGAATAGTTATGTTTGTAAGGGAATTGTGGCGGGCACCACCTCACGAAAGTGGGAAAGGTGATAGTGAAATATATATATATATATATATATATATATATATATATATATATATATATATATATATATATATATATATATATATATATATATATATACATCCGCATCCTCATCAAAATTAACATCCGCATCTGAACTTTTCGAAAATTCAAAATCCGCATCCGCATCCGCACTTCCTAAAATTCAACATCCGCATCCGCACTTTCGAAAATTCAACATCCGCATCTGCATCCACACTTCTCCAAAATTCAACATCCGCAAATTGGAAAATGATATCCGATCCATCACTATATATATATATATATATATATATATATATATATATATATATATATATATATATATATATATATATATATATATATATATATATATATATATATATATATATATATATATATATATATATATATATATATATATATATATATATATTATTTCAAAATTTTGTTTATACTTTGTCAATATGGCTAAAAGATCAGCTTCAACAGTATGGGAGTACTTTACAATGTTTCAGGATAGGCTCGAAATAGCTAAATGTAATATATGCAGTCAGGAAATTAGAAGAGGATCTCGGGGTGCCCCAAGTAAAAATTTAACCAAATCTTTGTGGGGGCATCTAAAATCAAAACACAAGGATGAATATTCATTAGCAGAAAAGGAGCTGTCAAAAGAAACAGAAAAGAAAAAAAATATTGAAAAACAAGAAAAAAAAATGTAATTTTTTTTGTTTGAAAATTTTGTTATTGACTGATTGAGCTGAAATTTTCAGGGTATATGCATTTTTCCTGAAGTTCTGAGTTGATTTCAAGCATTTTTCTAGGTCTATAAATAGTGGTTTGAAAGTTATTTGGACCCAAAGTTGAAAAAAAAAAATGAATAGCAGTCAAACCACTGGTCCACATGAGCTGAAAATTTAACTGAATAATCTTAGCCCCAACTTTTTGCATTAGTGGGAAGATATTTTTGATAACACATCTAGAAAAAAAGTTATAAAAAAAAAAAAAAAAAAAAAAAAAAAAAAAAAAAAAAAAATGCTACCTACTAATTTTATTTTTGGATTGATTTCCACCATACTAAAAAGTCTTGGGATCAAATCAATTTTCATATTCTTAAGAATTTATTTCATAAATTGTGATAATCCAGTTGTCATTTTAAAACAGAAATAAAGATATTTAAAAAATTAGGCTCATATGTATTTTTTTGGTTTTTGCTCTTGACTTTATGAATAATACAGCAAAATTAAATATAATGGTAGATAGGGTCTTATAATATATTTAGTGATAAATATTATCTTGAGAATTATATAAACAAAAAGTTTTTGGGAACTTTAGAAATAATGACTTGGCAACTGAGTTGGCATACTGTAAAATATTTTAAACTACAATAGTGTGTTTTATCTTTATATCTGTTTATAAGGGTTGATTTTGTAATATTAGAATTCCTGAAACTTGTCTGGTTGTTTTCCACTTCAAAGTATTGCTGTGTTCTCTTGCTTTGTTACTTTATTAGTTTGAAACATTTTACTGTGAACTAATGTGTAAATTTTATAAAAACCTTTTCCCATCTTGCTAAAAAAAGCATGAAAATTGTTTTGATTGTTCCTGACATCTTACTGTAAGAGTGTAAAAACCTATATTTCATCCTTTACTGAATTTTCATTTTCCAATTTTTACAGTAAAACTAGTTTCTTACATGAATGACTATATTGATTTTTTTTAGATTCTTAATCCATTTTTAATAATATATCTTAATAAAAATAAATTCTTACTTTGTGACCTGTGTGAGTCTTAGTAATAATGTAAAAATTTAGTAGTTTTCAAGTGCTGTGGAAGTTTTTTTTTTTTTTTTTAAATCAATTTGTACACAACATAAAACTATTATTTTACACTTTTAAAGATATATAATTACAATATAAGGGCA